>JAPYYT010000543.1:0-45834 GCA_030522565.1 Ceratosolen corneri
CGCCCGCCCCCCCCGAGGCTCCTTAGCTCGTCGAATCCTGCGGAGGCACGTGCCGGCTCGTGGATCGGTAGTCCTAGTCCTCTCCACGACGTGCTTTTCGCCACCTGCCAAGCTCTGTTGGATTAGATTCGCCGCTTTCTTATCCGAAATTTCTTCAACAAGTAATAATGATATGGAAGTGTCGTGCACCGGCAGTGCATGTCTTCGATCGATATATCGTTTGCCTTTATTGGTAAAACGTTGCCTTGTCGCGTGTAAGTTAGGGAGCGAGAATTCATAAGCCACAGGCCACGACAAATGTACTGTCCGTGCAATATCCGTACGCTCCTCTCTAATGTTTTGCCAATGGAAAATTGAGGGTAGAGGTGATGCCATGACCAATGTAACCTAATTATACACATACACATATACATATACATATGCATATACATATGCATATACATATGCATATACATATACATATACATACACATATATATATGTGTAATTTGAGCACTTAAATTGACGGATTTGCTACATAATCGACTACTGATAGTTTTATATATATATATATGTGTAAGGCTACTGCTTGAAAGCTCCGGGGTTTTTAGGACACTCTTAATTTCTATTGCTTTCTTCCAATTCTCCTTTCTCTTTTCATTCATTTTTAATTCATGGCTTTGGTAGGAAAGCAATGCCATTATGCACGTGCTATTCTATAACAATAATGCCTTATAATTGTGTACACTTTGAATAAAGTTTCTGCATACGCATTGAAAAAGTTCAAAAGATTCGTATTCCTCAAGGTTGCTTTATATACAAAATGCTCAGCAATAAAAAAGAACGAACGAGGTATTGTTTAATGTTCTCGACTTACACATGTGGCGATTAAGGAAAATTGTTGACTCGAACGGTTAGGTCACATTACTTATCGGCATATCATTGGTCAAACAAGTAAATTATATATATTATTTGGCCACTACATTAGATATTCGTGTATATTATAAGAAATATTGTAATGCCATTAATAGTGCAAAAATATGTAAATTGACAATGTTCTGACATCTGTTTGAGTTTTTATTTAATAATTTTCTCCTAGAAATTATGCACGTGTAGAATGTATATGCAGCGTAGACAAATTATAAGATATCTGCACAATTTGTTTCCAAATTTGAAAAATTAGCATAAAAAGAAGTACTTTAATAATTAATGCATTAAAAGTAATGTACACGCGTCCTGTGTGCATTTTACGAAATTATAAATTTTGATATTATTCAACGAAATAAAGGCTATCCAAGGAATTAAAAGTAATTACATCACAGTATATATACAGTTTTATAATACAACGAATCAAATAGAAATGATTTTCATTTTCATTTTATAATCGCAGCTATATCCGAAGACTTTTAGTATTAAAAGCGTAAGAGAAATTATATTTACCATAATTAATTTGGAAAATCTTTAAACAAAAAAATGATAGTAATACATTGCGAAGTGGCCATAAATAATATTAAAGGCATAAAACTATTTGAATTTAATAAAAATAATAAACTTCGAAATTAGAAGAAATATCGAATGGCTACATATTTTTTGTATACATCGAATATATTTAATAAAGCAAAGCTCAATTACGTTTTATACTCGTCCTCTTCCATCTCTTCCATGATTAAATATATTTGCTCCTTTAAAACAGTCAATGGCCATTCGTAATAATAATACTTTTATTACTATTCATACTATACTATGATATATTATTATAAATTGTTCATCAATTGAACAAATAATTTACGATCTTTTTATACTTTATTCTAATGATCATTTCAATTTGTCTTATTTGCTCACGATGTCCCTGAGGAGGTATATTATGGTATTTGATAAGTAATTAAATCATATAATCAATTACGAAATTTGTATAAATTATGTAGCTAATAATAAAGTAATAATTATTAACATGCACATAATTAATTTGTCTCGTTGGCTTAGTTGAAAGTAATTAAAAGGTTGATGAACTTTTAAACAAAAATATTTGTAATTTCAATATTCTAAAGTTTTTTTTACGGTCATCCACAACGTGAATGCAAATGTTCGAATTCATACTTTTAAACATCATTTATTCGATATTTAAAAATACGGGCATCACAATAATTTGTTGTTTTTTTTTTACAACTTACGAAAATTTTCATGGATCCAATATTTAAATGTGCCATTTCCATAACAAAAAACTCGCTATAAAAATCAATAGGATAACAGTATTATTATTCTTTATTTTCTTTATTATTATTATTATTATAGATAGAAAATATTATTTTCAAAGTAATAATTTCGATTTGATAATTGACGATTTCGCAGAGTTGCAAATTGTTGAAAAATACAATTGATAAATAAAGACCCTGAAAATGACAAGATTAGTTTACCTAGATTAACTGATAAGCATATCGATTTTAAATTTGGCGTAATCTCTTACAATAGTAATTCGTTCTTTTCAACTACATTAACATTATATGTTTAATAGTAAAACAAGGTTTTAATTATTAATTAATTTCACTATCGAACCTAATATCGAAATATTCATTCTAACAAGTACATTTTCAAATTACCAAGTTAAAGTAAAATAACTTTGATTTTGCACTTATTTACGTGTTTATTTAAATGAAAATGGTAATTTTTCCAATTCATTATCATAAAATGTCATAAAATAATTTCTATCTGATATTATTTACCGATATAACATATGATATAATCTATTTATAATCTGCTTGTTGTACACATACTCGTATAATTAGCAATGAACTCATTAGATCGTTTTTTAAAGTCGGATTTGAAACTTAAGTTTTATGCTTACGGATTGTTGTTGCTATATCGTTGTAGAGTTAAAGCTTATATCCTTTACTATTTATGCGCTTAGTGTTTTATTGTAATTATGTATAATTTTCATAAGGAATATTAAATTAAACGTTGGACATTGAATTTAGCTCCAACGCTGCATAATTGAAAGAAACGTTCGCTTATAGAATTGACGAAAAAAATAGTTCGATGAAAATTATCTGCTCTATTTTAAATTATAAACAAAATTTAGAATCTGCATTATCACGATATAGCGTGCAGGTCATGAGCTTTTAATTTATAATCTTCATTATAGAATGTTTATGAGATTTCAACGTAAAGATCTTCATTATATATGCAATGCGTTTAATTGACGAAATTGAAAAGTAAGCTACAATACTTGAATATCGGTTGATCGAGCATTCAATAATATAAATTATACTTCTAAACTAGGAAATTGTGCCACATCTTTGTGTATTTGGTAGTATAAATCCTTGTTATTTGCAAGATATAATTTAGCGCATGAAAATGCATCAAAGATAGAATTTAATGGATTATTGATTAAAATTTTCTATATAAAATAAAATCATGGATATGGCTTGTAAATGGAATTTATTTATAGTTGTCAATTATCTCTGAAATATATCAAATCTGTCATTTTTATAATGAACCGAGAGATATTTTTGACTCTTCTAAACATACTCGAGTAGTATTAAATTTTAGTTTGAAGAGCAAAATTTATAGTTTGAGCTGATAATGTACAGCCTCTGCTTTTTTCTTTTCCTATGCCTATTCTTAGAAACATTTTAGGTTTAATGCAATTCTTCATATAGTTTACACAATATTAGTGTTTTGGAGCTTGTTCTTATTTATCTAGATCTAAAATTAAATACAACTACGAAAAATATTTATTATTTTTAATAGATGTCTTCGGGCTAGCTATATTTAGACATAAGTAATTTCAGTTTATTACGAGACTATCGTGATTAATTTTATTTGTTTCCCTACTTCAGACAGTGATAGGCAATAATTAAATTTTAAGTTGTTCACTTTCGATCTAAAATCTTGTTAAGATTTTTGCATTTTGGATCCAAGTTTTAAAGAAATAATAACTTGACTAATACATAAATTACATCAATTTTCACTCGGTCACACGTTTGCTTCCTATCTCTTATCAATCTCATTTATTTTATTCTCAATTTATATATTAAGAAAAATATATTAAAACATCCATAAATAATTTTTTACACAATACTTGGCTCTCTTACAATGAAATAATAAACAGCAAATGACGAGTCATATTATTTCATCGTTTATTAATGCCGTTAAATATTCATTCCGATGTGCGGATTCGATTTGCAAGGAAGTATCATAAAAACGAACAAAGCAATTTGCAGCCAAATGCAAATTTATTTATTCTTATTTTTTCATGTACAAGCACAATCACGGCCAGCTAGTGATTTAACCGTAGGCATCCTAATGAAACATCGATACAACTTAATCTAATGAAATTTGGATACAACCGTGAAAAAGTGACGCTAATCATACAGAATGCACTTCAATAACAAATGACTACTTTTGTTAAAATGAGTTGCCGCGAATGAGAATCCGTTCCTCCGAACGTCAGAGTATTCCAATAAAATTGCACCCCCTACCCCCCGAGATTTCGCTGGGCGTACACTCGCGGGCCTTGATAATAACATAAGGTTCGTGAGTCCGCTCTCAAATAATAAGCCTCGGTTAATTGGCGGTGGCGGTGGGGGCGGTGGGGGTGGCGGTGGCGGCGGCGGCGGCGAGCATCGTTGCACCGAGGAAACGGCCACTGCGCGCGGATCCTACGTCGTGGCGCGAACGCGTCGACGCCGAGGTTACCTCGCCTACGTGTCCCCTGCTCTCAGTATTTATAAATAATGCCGGGCGATCGATCGCCAGCGCTCGCGTGCGTGCTCCCGCCTGGCTCTGGCTCGTCGATCGATCGATCGATCGATCCCTCTACGCGCCCAACCCCGGCTACCTCAAGGCAACCACCGCGAGCTCGCGGGGAAGCGCGTCGGCCTGCTTTCGAGCTGGTTACTCGTGCGGCAACAGAGTCGGACAGCGATATCGGGTACCCGAGATGTACCCCCGCAATGTACCTCCACCCCCATCCCCCATCGATCCCCCACCCGGCTCTTCGCCCGCCTCGACTTTTCCGATTTTCCGCTCACTCGTTTCCCGTGCTCGCTCCACGGACCGGAACCCCAATCATTTGCCAACCACTTGCTAGCTCTAGCTCACTCGTCATTTTAATTGATCGCCCGCACAAATGAGCACAAATGAGCGCACAAAAGCTTTATCTGGCTCTTAGCCTTCTTAGACGCGATATCGACAATAAGAGATATTGAAAGGAGGCTTTCGTTGTCATCGATGGGGCTGATTAACGAGTGCGTTGAACCGCGCGGATGTCAGTGAATGGGGGGGCTCCGGGCTCCGATAAACTCGGCTGTTGGCGGCCAGCGGTTCGTCTCCTCATTGATGCTCTGCCTTGCTCAAGGGCTTAAGTTCAATTACACATTACTAGCGCGCTGCCCTTTTATCGAATGCCGAGTGGCTGTCGAGCATCTCGGGGGCCTTGGACGAAGAGCAGATAAGGGAGTTGGGGGCGTGGAGTCGAGTGTCGAAAGCCTGAAGGAGGCGAGTTTCCGGGAAATCGTATGGGCCGCTAAGCGTCTGGGTGATTGGAGTAGCGATTCTACTTGATAGGCAAACGGATTAAAGGAAGCTTCGGTTCCCCGCGGGATTTCAATTATTTCAAAGGCTGCGCCAGCCAATAATTCCCAGAATTCTTAAATACGGAGGAGACGAATGTACGTTGCGTATTGAAATCGTACATTTTCGTGATTACGAGATGAGTTTTCAATTTCCAAAGCCTTTGAAAGCCTTGGCGATTTTAATTACAAGAGATAAGAGTTGCGAGAGATAATATTTTAGCGATTCATTTATTTTAAGGTTACACGCATGTAAGGTGTGTAATGAATATGAAGCATATATCGATAATTTATCTTGAAGATAAAATAACCGAAGGAAATAAATACAATTTAATAATATAAAAATATTAAAATGTAAAATTGCTATTTACATTATACTATGTGCATTATCATATGAACATAGTTATGGAGAGTCTTTGATAAGAATATGCTTAATATTATTATTTCATGTAATTAAGACCCGCGGATGCCCTTTCAACAAATTTTAAAGTAGAAATTCAATTGTTTTATCTATATTATCAATGTACTTATTAGTTGGAATAATTACCAACGATCACATTAAACACACACACACACACACACAAATTAATTCGAAATACACATGTACCAACTTTATAAAATATTTTATATAAAATACATAATGTAATATTAATTGAATTTTTATAATATTAATTCAATAAATAATATTAATTGAAGATAGGGAAACACCTTATTTATGTACTTGATAGCTGTAAATATGCTTTATTATACATTTTGAAATATTATGGTTTTTCATATATATATATATATATATATATATACTTATGTGCAATAGAATTAATATTTCTAATTCTGCATTTAAAAATGCTAGTAAAGTAAAAGGAAGAAAATGTAAAATGTATTAAAATGTTATTATTAATGCTATTTCTTCTAAAGTATCTTAAAATCATATGTATTGTACAAAATGATAAACCTTATAATAAGTTGTATAATTATATTGGACAGTAATAATATCTATTTTATAATTAATTATTTTGAGAAATATTATTTTCACTATCAATATGATTGACACAATACATTGACAACTAATTATATCGTTTGCAAACTTGAAGTATAAACGCAATGTAAAAGCATTAATCACAAATACAATTTTCTAAAGGATCTTTTTTTACTCAATGCAGGTAATACAAATTATTATTACATATTATAACAATTAATATTACAACAAAAATACAATAACAAATTATTGCAATAGCCAAATTACTATTAATAATAAATATCGACTTTTAAAGCATATTATTTACAACAATCAATAAGGTTATGGAATTAAAAAAATTTATCAACATTTACTCTCATGTAAGAGGTTTTTTTTCCCTAAAATCAATTACACTTATAGGCATTACTAGTTTAAAGCCTAGATTTTTATAACTACATTATGTATTTATAATTTTTCTATCATAAACAAAATTAAACGGTTGTATTATACAAACAACTACCCATTTTGAAATATTCCCCTATTAAATCAAGCAGCCTTTAGTTTGAAAATATAACCGACTATCATAAACATGCATTAGTGGTAAATATTATACAAAAATTTTATTATTTTTATATTTTTTTATGATAAATTAATTGGGTAACATAGTATTTAAAATTCTGAAACATGTTAACAATATTGACATCAATCATGTTTATCAAAATCATGTTTATCATTTAATAAGAAAACATTAAAAATTACCAATACAATTTACTTTAAATTTATACCCTTCAAGACTGGGCTTTATTTTTTTTTTTTATCATGACTATTGCAAGTACCTTAATTTCAGGATAATTTAGATAATCTTTTTGATCGAATCATTTTGAGTGATCTGTTTCTAAATATATACGTTTGACTGTATGTTTAATAAAGTGCTGACAAATTATTTTACTAAAATAATTTTCTTTCGGTGAATTCTCTTATTGTAATAATATAATAAAATAAAAATATAATATTTTCTGTAGCAATCTGTCTAATTTTTAATTTTTATATTTACTGGTACCTACATTCATATCTTTTTATTCTATTGTATTAATTTAAAGCAACTTAGCTTTAATATCCTAAGTAGTATTATTTAAGATTAATTAATCTATACGTTTATACATTACATTATAAATAATATCTAATACTTAAGTTTAAATGCTTTTCGATATATTGAAGCCGAGTACTAATACATAATAATAATAATAATATACTATTTGTTTAATTTTTCACTTTTTTAAAGCTTGGAACACTTTTTACGGTTGTCAGGATCATGACTGATTTTTCTCGCACATAAAATTCTGAAAATTATGCATCAATGTAATGTTCTTGATGAAAGATCATGATTTATCATATTTTAATATTATATTTATATTATTTATATTTATATTATAATTTAATATTTATATTATTATTTATATTATATTATATTAATATTATAAAACTACAATCTATTCAAAATTCGACTACAAGTTATTCATTAATATATCGTTGTTTGCAGTAATTAATTTTAGTACCTTTATTATATCTTTATCAAGTATTAGTATAAATTCAATTTTATAATGTATTTTTTAATATACATATTTCAAACAAATATATACATAAAGATTAATACATATTAGAAATGAATTTTTCGAGTACAAATAGTCTCTTACATAAATCTGAAATAATAATTTTATATTACAATAATTTCATCATCCCCACCATATTGGTGATCCACGTATACGAAATACTTGATAAAATATTTGTTAATAGGTTTACGAAATATTTTATTTTCCTCATTTTTCATTGTTTATCACATTCTGATAATAATAAATAAGTAGTTTATTAAATACGGAAAGATTTAATAATAGTTTAAGCATTATTCAGTAAGAAATAATATGAAGAACTGCTATTTTCCGTGATCGAATGAATGAATCTGAAATAGAATTAGAGCTCAATTTAAGATTCACCATTAAAAAATATGACAGAATCTCGTTTACGGCAATTTGGCGGGTGGGCGGGTGGGTGGGTGGGGGGGAGTGTTTGATTGATCGAGCCTATGAATGAAGCTTGTTCGATTGTCGTCTTGGATACGCGCTAATTGCCTTTATGAATTAGCAACGAGATGAAGCCGATATAGAGCTTTTTACAAAGAAGTATATATTCCTTTTCCGTGGCCGATACAACTCGGATCAATAAAGTCATTAAATATCGAAAGGTAAATTTCCGAGTATAGCTTAACCTCGCGAAACGAATTGAAAGTAGCGTTGATAAAGTTATTTTGGAAATGAACCTTTTCGAAGATTGCGTTCAATGTCCTGAGAAATCCTTATTCTTTTCTTTTATAAACGATGGCTATTTATTATACGTCACATAGAGTTGTCACGTGAGTTGTTACCAAAAAGGTAGAAGATAAATATCTTGATTAAAGGAAAATGTTTTGTTTCGTAGTACGAGAATTTGATTTACAACAACAACAACAAAAACCAGTGCAAATAACTGAAATCAGTGCCATAAAAATGACCCAATGATTCATTTCAATATAAGGATCAATCACTAAAAAAAAAAAACAGGTATAACACATGATTTGGCTTTTTTTTTTTCTAAACTACAATTCATTTATATACTTTATACTTTAAAATATGAAAGTTTCCAAGGCTGTTGTATGTATTTTTTAGACGTAAATATTCGTATGAAATAAATATTTATGAAATATGTGGCTCTCATTATTTTCACATATTTTCGTACCGATTACAAAAATAATTTTTATTTCAATGACTATAGTTGGGTAAGCTTATAATTTAGCCAATTTGTGTTGTATAATTTACAGTTTTAAAACGTCGACTGCCAGAATGATAAGTAATGTAAAAAAAAAAGTCATTATAAAATGAGTAATACAGTAAATTCAGTAAATTCGGAATAATTAGCCGAGTCACATAGATTGAGATTGAGAAATGAGTTGGAATAAAACAAAAGGCAACGACAAGCATTTTTGAGCCTAGGAATGCTCGTACAGAGCCACGCACAAATACTTTTTCCTCGCGAATAATTTACTTTAAAAGCAATGTGCCTTTCAAACTTCCATCAACTACAAATATGCTTCATAAATGTTTTTATCGGCGAAAATGCTTTTAGGAAGGAGTGGTAAGCAAAAGACCTTAGAATAGCAATACGCTTATTTATATTTACATGCGAATTATCTAGAACTAAATGCATATGCATAATGGCATACAAGCCCGGTATCAATTTTTATTTCACCCTTACTTTAACTATGCACACACATGCGACGCAGTGGCTGCTGCTCTTCGTGACGACGTGTGTTAATGCGGAGAACACGAAAGTCTGCTCGGCTCTTAATATTCGCAAGTACTAATGATTATTCGCAAGTGCGTGACTTCTGTACATGCTTGTGCATAATATCGATCGTTTTGTGCTCGGAGTAATTTACCACGACACTATTTACTCCCGTGCCCGCTGAATTCAATACAAGCAACTGACTGTTCTTAAAAAGCGCCAAAATTTTTCATTTACATATTTAGAGTTTAATGAATATCTTTCAATGTAAAAAGATGATGTTCGTTCAGATACAAGAGGCGTTGGCCGCGGAGAAATTAGACTTTTAATCAAGGTGATGAGTGGTACTTGTAGCTTTCGATTGTTTCCTTTTTCCAGGATAACGCAGTGTGTGAAAGCAAGGACGAACAAAGTCCGATCAGATAACTAACGAACTCTGTCAATAATGAAGAATTGAGCGGCTCTAAACGAATAATCTCAAGAGAATAATTCAGGGGGGGGGGGGCGTTCTTACTCAAATAACGAAGCGATGGCACCGATAATATCCACCATCTATCGTAGTAAAGAGGATATTGTAACAATGTGATTTAATTTTCGAGCAAACATCTCACACTGCAAAGACGCGAGATTAACATAAATGTAACTATCCAGCTGCTTCCCTCGGCCAATCATTAAAGAGCGGCTTTATACTTTGAGTTCGATTTAGTTGGTTCTAATTACGCGCCCAGTTCTATTAGATTGTCAAAATTATTCAAAATGTCACAATATCGAGTTATGACGAATTATAAGTTTAAGGGTGGGTCGCCTCCTGTTTTGCAGCGAACGCAACTTGCACTTTGCAGCAACTTTTTCAATTCTCCTTGACATATCTTAAAACGTAGTACGTCTGTGTGTGCACGTGTGGACGCGCGCGTGTGCATAACAGTGTGTGTATGTATTCATTAGTTTTAATAGTCTCCTTCAACGCTTCGTAACTTTAAAAAGGTAAATAATTCGTACGTGTTTAGAAAGCAACATATGTATATTCATAACTTATAATGACTTGTAATAAGAAATTCAATTAGGTAGATTTATGGCAACCCCGTGCGAAATAAATAGTATAATAAATTTTTAAAAAATCCATACAGACATCAATACGAGCTGTATATATATATATATATATATATATATTAAAACGTGTACCTATTTTAATTATTACTTCTTAAAATAAATATCGGCTATGTTAATCCATAATATACGTATGTTTATCCAATTATTTTACAGTGATATAATTATTTTATAATATTTAAGCAACAACGATAGATTTTATTTTATTTGGAATATTTGATGTGTGGCGTAAATTTAAAAGCAAATAATAAACAATTAAAATCAATAACATCTTCAAAATTATATTACTTTCATGATTGTTCTGTGTTTCATTGATTTTTCATTTTTTTATAGTAATTTAAAAAGCAATATTAAATCTATTGATATACCATAATTATGAATCTAAATATAGAAATAACTATTTGGTTATTGATTAAGGCAAGTAATTTAGAAATTGTAAGGTAGAAAGAGAGTACAGGAAAATATTTTTTATAAAACTAAATATGCAAATGTTATAATTCCCTTCGATATGAAATTAAAAATATATCATTGTTGTTCTAATATTAAAAACTATTTATTACGTAATTACGGCTTATTGATGAATTTAGTTTAAGTAACTATTTTTTTTTTTTAATTGAAATTAAGTAATAAAAAGTAATCTCATACTTTGTTTACAACGATAAATTTATAATAAAATAATAAGTGTCTTGTGACATCTAAAGAAAATTAAGCGTAACAAGTTTTTTTTATTTTAATTAGAAAAACATATTTTGCATTCTTATGATAAAGTAAACAATGCAATAATCAAAAAATTATAGCTATTAAAACAAAATAATAATCGATTGAGATGACTATTTTGAGTATTTTTCACTTGACAATTCAATTAGATGTATAAAAATGTCTTAAATTTAATTATTATTTTTATATAATAATTTTCTACCTATTATATGTATTAAATACACGTAAAATTGTTTAATAAATGCATATGAAATTATTATTTAATTGTTAATAAATAGCTTCATCGTTGAAAGAAACGTAACATTTTATCAATTATTCTACTTAATCGATGCTGATTTTCATATTTGAATCTAATAAATTAACGTCCGTATGCTTTGATTTTGTATGGGAAGTAGATTATTTATAAAAGTTTAGTTAGAATAAAGTAAAGGAAAGCAACGAGAGGTCGATACGTCAAATAATCTTTTTTAACATGAAATTTCCATAATTCAGCCTTAACATTAATTTAAATACAATATATACGATTTACGTATGAGTTATACGTAAATAAATAAGTATTAAAGAAACATTGTTTTTGTTAAATATAAAGTTCCTTAGAAATCAAGCAGCTTGCACGTTCGTATCGGCAGTAATTTTTGTTTAATTTTAATTTTAACGTGACACAAAGGAAAACTAAATTTAGCATCACATAACATATTGGGTTGGTTTTTTATGTGATAAGGGTACATTGGCAATTTATCAGGTGATGTTTAGGTAACTATGAAAGCGTGTCAGAAGTTCGAAATAATGGGTTATTAAAGCTGTGTATGAAAGAACATTAGCCTTTTAGCAATAACTTGGAAATGTATGAAATTAAGGGAAGAAAATATGTTTGATTTGCATGAAAAAGACGGTACGCATTTCTATATGTCGGTACATCTAATTTATCAGAGGATTGTGCAGAGCTCTATTAGACCTCCAATTACAGTTAATAGAATTTTTAGGCTTTTCCTAAAGCTTTAAAAAAATTACAAATACGAATTAAATAGAAATCCGAAAAATTTACACAAGAAATTGTTTTCACAGCATTAAGAAGCTTTTCAAAGCTCTTGTTAATATATAATTAGTCTTTTTCAGGACTTTGATTAAATTACTATTGTTCAACTATTATTAATAATAGGATTTTTAACACGATAATATTGTATCGTTCCTTGTCAATCGTAAAATGTAATCAAGGATAATGTAATAAAATATAATCTTCTGAAGTTTATTTAAACTAAGAAGGTACTTTATAAAAATGACTAGTTATATAAAAATAATCAGTAAGGGATATGCTTATCAGAAACTATAGATCATGATTAGTTACTTTTAAAAAGATATTGAAAACTATAAAATTTCTTGAAACACTTGAAAATAATTAAATTTCAACCATTAAAATTGATTTTATCAATATAGAATGAAGTTCCATGTTTATCGACGAGAAATTTTTCTACATTAAATCAAACGTTTTACAAAGTAAAATATTCATTAACTTTAAAACAATCATAATTATAAAACATAGTTTTCAAATATTTTTTTAATCTATATATTTTAGCGTATAAAATATAGAAACACTAATTGAATGATGTGAAATTTATTATTTCGTTCAATCCACAAAATAACATAGAATATATTGGCTCCTATTATTTTAAAAGTTTAATAGTTAAACAATAGATTTTTCTTGCCGAGGACAACATTAATATAAAATACTACTTTTTACCATCTTATCATAGACAATGCATATTTTGATTTGTAAAAGGCCCTTTGGATGTTTAAATTATATCTATGATATTAGCATCTGTATATTTGCATTTTGGCTTCTACAATTCTCGATGTAATGCTTAAACCTTTTTTTACTTATATTTATTTATTTTTTCATACATTTCTAATATTAGAGTAGAAATTATTTTTGCAAATACTCGTAATTTATTTGCTACTGTTAATTAGTTGAGTAACAAAAAGTTATATAATTTGAATATGTTGAATATAATTTTACATGTTTATTTACCAAGAAATTATTATTATTATTACAAGTATTACCAGACCATTTCAGCAATATTCAATCGGACAAAAAAGTTCATTTCTCTCGTTACTTTTACCTCTCTGATCTTTATTAAATCTTTGCCCAATTCCTTTTGGGCTTTCACTTTATAAATTGTATTCTTTGTTGAAAATAAATTTTATAAATTGAAAGAATAATTTAACGTTGTTGTTTCTTACTTTAATGCTTTTTTTAACTATTAAATGAGAAAAATGTTCGCGATAATTTAATTATTTCATGCGTTATATTTTAAGCATTTCGTATTTTTAATTATTTAAACTACAAGTGTACAATAAATGTGTGTAGTTGTTTAGGAATTTGAAGAAGTTTATTGAAATTTAACTGATTTATTTGAAAAAAAGAAAGGAATTTTTTATAACAAAATTATTTTATAGCATTTAGAATTTACGATAGGTATGCCCAAAGAAATTAAATTTAAAAAATAAAAATAATTAAAAAAAAAATTCTTTTTAAATAATTTTTAAATTTAAATTTAAATGAGATCATTTTAATAAAAGAAAGTTTTACAAGTTTCTTTACATTAGATTTGCATTACATATTTATGAATCAATTTTTTCCTAAATTTTTCAAAAACATACACATACTCGCTCGTATAATATGCTTCGTAAAATGAAAATTTAAATGCTTATTTCACGTGTGCTGTATTATATAACTTCAATGTTTATTCCATCTGTGCTCGTGCAATGTAAATTATCAGGAACGTGAAGAAATTGATGTGCCAGTTAAATGAGACGAGTTATCAATGTAAAATGCGTACTAGTAGTTATATTGTAGATTTTAAGGTTAAGTTAAGAGTGAATGAAACTAAAAGATTTGTAAATTGTTGCTATTAATGACGCCTTTTTTAACAATTAATTATATTACCTAAAAGACAGTATTTTCGATTAACGTGTAGACATTGTGGGAAAAATGTTTTAATTTGCATTAAACATTGTATATAATTATTGCATTATATTATATGTATGCGCATAGTAATTTTTAATAAATATTTAAATAATGATATGTCAGATTGTCTAATTACTTTGGATTAAGAAACTTTAGCATTGAAAGATATTCATTTGTAAATTATGAAATAATACATATTAATAATGTTCAATTTATAAATTTTAGATAAAATGAAACTTTCTTTGCTTAGGGAAAATAAAAAAATATTATTAGTGGGCGAAGGAAATTTTTCATTTGCTGTAGCATTACTGAAGTATAACTTAAATATTCATTTGACTGCCACTTGTTTTGAAAGTAGCGTAAATGAAACTAGTAAGGAAAACTTAGATGCTCTGAAAAGTCACAGTTAGTAAGATAAAATTAATAAATTAGTAAGATGAAAGATAAATCATTGTAAATAAAACAAAACAAACTATGATTATCTTTTTAGGAGTTCGAGTTTTTCTAGGTGTGGATGCAACAAAATTAGAAGAGCATGAGATTTTAAGTAAAGAAAATTTTGATATAGTAATTTTCAATTTTCCACATGTTGGAGGTAAAATGAGAATAGAAAAGAATAGAGAATTGTTAAGAACATTTTTTATGTCAATTAGAAATGTTTTGGAAAGTGATGGAGAAGTTCTTTTAACTTTGTGTAATGGTCAAGGTGGCACGCCATCGGATAAAAATATCAGGGTGTGGTCTGATTCTTGGCAGGTTACAGAAATGGCAGCTCATGGTAATTTTATCTTGGTCGCTGTCGAACCATTTGATTTTTTATTATTTGAATCATATACTGTTACCGGATATAGAGGCTTAGAAAAACAGTTTCATACGCAAGGATCTCTTACTCATATTTTTAAATTATCTGAAAAGCCTACTATTGATAATATAGCACCCAAGCAAAAAATTCATTTAGAAATGTCCGATGAGAATTTAGATTGGCAAAACATGCTTTCTAAAACTAGTGATATTAGAAATACCGATAATGATAGGAATTTGTCTTTATATCCTAGGAGTTATAAATTTGATATAACATTCCCCATTACATCAGAATTTAATTCTATAAAATTTTATGAAACTTTATATAATTCTGCAGCTCTGATAATAAGCGATGTAGAATTAGTTCAGACCAATATGCCTTGTACAACGAAACAAGTTATATCTTTCAGAATAACATACAAATCCACAAAATTTCCATTACATAGAAAATTATCGATAGATTTGCATGAAAATGCGATAACAACAATTATTCACAAATATTTGAACATTTAAATCTAGATATATTATAAATTTTTTAAAAATCAAAAAAAACATATTTGTAAATTATAAATTGTACAAAATATTTAGAGTAATTAACATGTATATAATTATTACGGCTTTGAATAAAATATTTGAGTATTTATTCAACACTGTCTCAAAATTTATCTTACGAACTAATTCTTTATATTGATGTCTTTTATTGCTACGTATCGATAAAAAATAATTTAATTTTTAAAATTAATTTGAAATATATTTTTCATTGTTTAAATTCGTATTATTTATTCGCGGTATTCTCAAGTACATAATTTTTATTTATTTTAAAATTTTGAAATTTCGCCATTACTAGATGTTATAGTATGAATATAAATTCATTCTGTATTGCAAAAAAAAATAATATTTATACAATAACATGAACTAGTTTCTGTTATTATTTAATTTTTAACTTTATTAAAAGAAATATCGTTTAACTTCTACGTATCACCTACTTTTCTTTCAATCTTACAAACTAAAGTAAAATTCCATTTTCAGCTCAACTGTTATGTTTCTGTATAGGAATTTTGAGTAGTACAATTAAAAATAATATTTGATTCTTCCAATACAGAATATATTATTCAATAGATGAAAAAGAACATACAAAATACAATGTTTGCTGGTGAATATATAAATTAGTTAATTTATCCTTGTATATCTATGAATTGAAAAAAAAATTTCTTCGGCCAACATATGTAATATAAAATAAAAATAGAAATTTGAATTTCAGTAATGAAATTTTAATATAAAAACTTTGATAATAAAATTATATTAATATTTAAGGTTCTAATTAGTATGTTTCATTACAATTTCTGAAATAATGATTATATATATTATTTTAATAATTTTTCTTTTAATTTATTTTAAATCTTGGTTTATATTATATATGTTGGTTTATATATAAATTATATTAATAAATTTATGAAGTGAAAATTGCATATAGAATGAGCAGCATATAAAAGGAAAAATGTAAATTCGAAAAGTCAGTAATCAATAATTCGTTGCATTTTTCGTAAGAAAAATGAAAGCAGAAGAAAATAGTTTAAAAGTGCCGTTGGAGTCTACATTGCACATAATCTTTAATAATGTTAAAAAGAAATGCAAAATATTTATTAAACATATATTTTTTTATTAAGATATAGTTGCAAAAATATTTAATTAGAGAATGATCATCTAAATACTGAAATTCCTTTCTGTTCAACTGCTTTATATAAATTTTTCACTTGTAAAGATTTAAAAGGTTAGATTGTAAATAATAATAAATCGAATTTATAATCAGTATTTTAATTACTTTTATTTTTAGATGCATCCTAGTGTAAAATACAAATCTTTGTCTACGATATGCAGTAGCTTGAGCAATTGTGTTAGTGCAAATATCATGAAGCCAAACGTATATCAAAATAATAATGCCACAGTCGGTTTCATGTATAATCATTTTCATAATTTTAATCAAGTGCAACAGAAATCTGTTGTACATCCTCTGAGACATGTAAAACCAAAGTCTGCAAGGGAGACATTGCAATATTTTGTAGATTTGAAACAAGTAAATAATAAAATGTATTTTTCAATTAATTTTATAAATTTTTTCATAACTTCAGAAATGTTTAATTCTACGTAGTATATTGTTTTAAATTATTAGATAAAAGTTAAAGGAGGCAATGGAGGTGATGGAGCTATTTCTCTTCTTCAATTATGGGTGAACGATCGTGCAGGACCAGATGGAGGCGATGGTGGAAATGGTGGTCATGTGATATTAAAAGTTGATACAAGTTATCTTATCATTTATAAAATTCTTTGTAATTACATACCTTCGCAATTATGAAAAGTTTATAAATTTTAGGTCTCATCTGGAGTTAAGGATTTGTCATCTACAAAAAGTGTTATTGAAGCTGCTAATGGTGAAAATGGAGCTAGTAAAAACTGTTATGGAAAAAATGCCAATCATACTATAATTGAAGTGCCTGTAGGTACAATTGTAAGAGACGTAAATGGAACTATTCTCGCAGATTTAGACGAAATAGGTATGATGTACATAGCAGCTCGAGGAGGCGCAGGAGGACATGGCAATACATTTTTCAAATCAGATATAAAACAAACTCCAAAAATTGCTGAATATGGAGGCCAAGGGGAAATTAAACAATATGTACTTGAAGTAAAAAGTATGGCTCATGTTGGACTAGTATGTTGAAATAATTTTTATAAATAATAATAACTTTGAAAGATGTTTTATAATCGGTATTTTTTTTATTAAAAATTTTATAATTTTATCTTTTATACGTAAACACATGTTCACATATATCAGTTGTTTACACGTTTCTGAACTTTATAATTGTTAAAGAATATTTAACTTCTAAATTCTGTAAGAAAAACTGCAGGAATAGCAGTAAAAATATGCAATAATTGTTATTCATATTAATACTTATTTTTTTAGATTATAAAATATTTTTTCACCTAAATAAATGCACCTATACATGTATATGTGTGTGCTTGTTGTACTGTTGTATCATATGTATCTATAATTTTAATCGTAACACAGTTTTATGAAAACTAAGCATGTATTTTTTAAATACTAAAAATTTATAGATTGGGCTTCCTAATGCTGGAAAAAGTACGTTACTTAGAGCTATTTCAAGAGCAAGACCAAAAGTGGCAAATTATCCATTCACAACCTTAAAACCACATATTGGAATGATTCATTATGATGACTATGAACAAATTGCAGGTATAATTTATTTTGAATTAATTAATTATTTTGAAAATAGATAAATTGAATAAATACGAAAAATAAAGATTTTTTTAATTATAGTGGCCGACCTGCCTGGATTAATACCAAATTCTCATCAAAATCAGGGTCTTGGCATTACGTTTTTAAAACATGCAGAACGTTGTGCAGCTTTATTGTTTATTATTGATGTTACGCAAGAAAATCCATGGACACATTTAGAGATTTTAGAATTTGAAATTAGTCAATTCAATGATAAGCTGAATAATCGTCCTAAAATTATTATAGCAAATAAAATAGATTTGCCAGAAGCAAAGGTAAATAAATGTAAATTAATAATAATTTAAAAGGCAAAGTTAATTTAAAAATGTTTTCTTTTAGGACAATTTGGAATTACTAAAAAAACATGTTAATTTCCCAATTATTCCAATTTCTGCAAAAATGGGATATAATATTTTAACCTTATTAAAAGAAATTAGGATATTGTACGATAACTCTTTGAAGAAAGGGATTGAAACAGAAACAGATTTTTAGTAAAAGATTTTGTATAAGCCTAATTTAAGTATATATATATATATATATATATATATAAGCGTGTATGTATATTTTAAGCAACATTAAAAATTATAAAAGAAAAATTTGATTGAATTCTAATAGTTATTTATTATAATAATATTTAAAATAATTAATGATAGCTTTAACATTTAATTGCTATACAATCTATACAAATCATTTATCAGCACTGTAACTTTTTCTTTTTTCTAAATTAACAAAATTGAATAAAACATATTCATAAGCTACTAATAAACTTACAAATAATCTAGAATATCTGCAGGTATTAAACAATTTTATTTGATATTTCACTTAGAGCATTCGTTTTTTCTAATAATTTTTTTTTTGCTTTGTTAATAGAATCTTAAGAATTTTTTATTGAAGAAATTCTAATAAATGAAAGAATCCAACTACTACAAACACATTATTAAAACATTAATTGAAAAATCGTCCACTATTAAATTTGATTTTGTAACAGAAAATTTTATTGCCTTTAAGTTAAATATTTGTTACATAAAAAGCAAAGCACTTTCATTTTAGTAATTAATTGAATCTTTATATTGACTGTCATTTACATAATCCTGAAGATTAATCTAAGATTAATCTAGATTGAAGCGTATACAGATGCAATTTGAATTATATATCCTTTTTTACTTTAATTAGTCGATCAAACTATTAGCTCGATTTTAGGTTTAAATACAAGGAATGTATTACTACTTGTTAATTACTTTTTTTCTAAAATTAAACGGATTAAGTACAATTTTGGCTTTATACAGTTGAAAGAATTTTTTATTTGTTAATAATTTTGAATATTATTTTATAATATAAAATTGTAAAAACTTATCGTTATATAATGAACATTATTAATGTATCACAAAGTACAAAATTTTATCAAAATTCTCATGCGCGTTTGTTATTATAATGATTCGATTGTCTTTAAAGTCACAAACAATGCACAAACTTATTATATAAATTTATTCTTATATTCATAAGTAAGTTCGACATACAAAATATAAAACGCAAAATAAAAGATAGCAAAATCAATTAAAACTATCAGCATAATTTCACCATTACGATGTACCCTCCAATTTTAATGCCGAATATGCATATGTTTTGGCAGTAGCGAAAGCTTCTTTTAAACAAAAAATATTCGATCCTGAAGCTTGAGCTGATTCGGCTTTACCACCTCCTCTTCCTTCCATTAATGGAACTATCGACTGTACCCATTCGTTTGCTTTCAAACCTTTGGTCACAGCAGACTAGACAATTTTTAATAATCAACAATTAGATGTATTTATTTTTTGAAAATTTTTTGGATAATTATTTTAAAATCTAATACTTACTTCGGGTACAGCACAGAGAGCAAATATTCTTTTCTCATCTTCGTCGACGCTTATAAAAAGAGCACTCGTCTCTGGAGATATGGACTTGACCTTCTTTAAAGCCATATCTAGAGCCTTTGTATTATTATAGGCATTTAGGATTTCGACCAAAACTGCTGTTCCTTTATTAGCTTCGATGATATTTTTTGCCGTTTCAACGACTAGCGTAGCTACAGCGGCTCTTGCAGCTCGCTCCTTATCATCCAAACTCTTCTTCAAGGCCTTGAATTGCTCTCGCATCTTTTCCTATTGTCAATTGTAAGCAAGATATAACTTTATATTTTAATTATACCTACGATACTCGTATTCTTTCTTTCGAGTCTAAAATTTTCTTTCAAATTTTTCTTTCAAATTTGTCGATCGAATAATTTGTACACGATACGCATAAATTTAACTCTTCTAAATTATCAATTGCTTCATAATGAAACAAATAATTAACAAATTCTGGTAAAAAAAGAATACAATCTATATTGAGAGCGGTTAATTTTAATAAAAAGAGCATTAAAGGCTTGTAAAACGGAAACACGGCTGATTATGAATATTGCTTTCAATTGACGTATTTCCCGAGGCCATTTTTCTTGTTGTTCTCGTTTACAGATACTCTACGAGCAACTGAGTTATATTAACGTCTATATATTTCTTTATTCAAATTATTGACAACGCGAACAATTAAAAAAGAAGGGCTCAAAGGTCTCTTAAAGCATTGGTTTGGTTCCCACAAGTTGAGAATACTCCATAAGAGATAATGAAACATAGTTGGACTAACTTTTCTCCAATAGGGTATCACAGCGCAAGGTAAATCTTCGGTGAGCTCAACGATCCGTTTAACGATCTCTTTACATCCTGCAGTATCATTCAACGACTTGACGCTATCTTGCAACTCGTTCAAACGATTTTGCAGCAAGTCTGACTTCTTGAGAGCCTTGGATGCTTCGGGGCCAGTTAAGGCAACGATGCGACGTATCCCCTTGGCGACCGCTTCCTCGCTTACAATCACGAAGTCGCCGATGTGGCTCGTCCGATGTAAATGAGTGCCTCCACAGAACTCCACGCTCGTCTTCATGCCAGCGTCACTGAGCGGCTGCCTCTCCAGGTCCTCCACGGAGATGCCTACGCTCACCACTCGAACCAGCTCGGGGTACGTCTCGCCAAACATTGCGCGAAGTCCGTGGATGGCCTTGGCGGTGACTAAGGGACTGGTCTTGGCATAAACCTCCTTATCCTCTGCGATTACTTCCTGCGTCAATTCTTCAACGTTTTTCACTTGCTCGGCAGACATGGCACCTACGGCATTCAGCCAGAGACTCTTAATTTTCCTCCCACTTTATCTTAACACATTACTATATTCTGTTATATGTCCGTTCTGTTACATATTATTATTGAATTTTGTAAATTATCTTGAAAATTCCAAGTCACAATTAACGTATTTTCGCCGAAAATTGTATGCTTTTACAAAAATACGTGATCTTTATTTCATGACAATTAAAAACATACGCAATTATTTTCAATTCAATTATTTTTTCCTCGCACAACTAATTTTATATTGCCACCGATTAAATTATGGGAACTTTATAACTATCGTACTACCATATATTATTAATATATTATATATTCGATAATCATTTTTATATTATATTATTGTAAATGAATACACTGTTTCAAAAGTGTAGTTAGAATACGACTTGTGTAAAAGTTGAAATTATCATTAATAGCTATTAACAACCTTTACGTTTAAGAACAAAAAAAAAGAAAGCAAGTATTTTTACTAATTAATAAAATTAATTAATTACTAATTAATTAAAGATAACATTTAATTTTTTATATTCTCCTAGATATATTCGCTCTAGTAAAATATAATAATACCTTTATTACTGAAATCGAATCTCAATCTATCCGGAGCAACCAGCGATCCTTTTTGATCGGAATCTGAACCTAAAACTTTTCTCAAGGAATTATTAAGGACATGAGTAGCGGTATGATTGCTCATTATCAATCTTCTTCTCGACGAATCTATATTTAAGTAAAGCTTGTCTCCTTTCTTTAAAGTTCCTTCGCCAACAGTTCCAATATGTAAAACATATCCTCCTTTAACTTGCACATTTTTTATACGAATTTCAGTACTCTAAAAATAAATTACAATTGAATATTGACTTTCAATAATACCCGAGCTTTGCCGCGAATTACTAAATTTCCTACTTCATCGTCGACTTTAACTAAAAATCCTTCGTCATAGATTTGTCCACCTTGTTCTGCATAAAAATTAGTTTGATCTAATATTATCCCGACTTCGTCACCGGAAACGACCTGAACGACGAATTCTTTATTTTTGCGAAGAGCAACAACAGTACCCGTACAAGGAGCAAAGAAATATTCGGCATATTTTTCAGATGACTGCACTTCGTAATTATACTTTGGCGAATCGTCGGTAGCTTTTATGCCATTGTTTTGCAACTCTGTGATGGCATGTACATCTAAATTAATCTGATCGCTTACATTGTCGGCTTTGTTCTGAGATGCAATCTACAAAATCATTAACAATAATAATTAATAAGGCCGAGGCACATTAACGACAGGAGTGTCATAAAAAATTTTATAATAACTAACTATTGCTAGCTTTTTGGCTTCTTCGTAGCCAGTTACATCGATGGTCAGCCCTTTTTCTTCGGCCATCAGTTGAGTTAAATCTACGGGGAATCCGTAGGTATCGTATAAACGCCAGGCAACATCGCCAGGCACAATATGCGTGGATTCTAATTTCGCTATCGTTCTGTTAAGTAAATTACGCCCTCTTGTTAAAGTTTTTAAAAATTGCGTTTCCTCCTCATTTATTATATCTATTGTACTTTGAGGATCCTTTTTAACTTCGGGGAAAATATCTCCTGCAATTTGTTATTCGATTACATCTATTAGGCTTCTTGTCGTTATTCCCATCATTATTACAATACAGTTTATCATGAAAAATAGATTCCACATCTTAAAAAGTAAAGCGTTTTTCCATACAAGTTGATAATACTTACCCAGAAGTTCTACAACAACGTTCACAAGAGTAGCGAAAAATCCTGGTCGCGCATTCAATTTTTCAGTAGCATATCGCACAGCGCGTCTCAAAATTCTCCTTATTACATATCTAAGATTAAAAAGCACAGGCAGACTTAGTAATTTCGTTGATAATAACTATTTTATACAATAAATGCTTAAATAATGAGACTACTTCGCTTATCGCACTAATTAGATTATTATTAAGCTGTTGATATTTTAAAAACATTGATTTATATTTGTTTACCCTCTACCAGTATTATCGGGAACTCCACCGTCGGCTAAAGCAATTGTTATAGTTCTTGCATGGTCAGCAAGAACTCTGTACGCCATATCAATGCCATCAATGTCATCGTTTCCAACACGTCCTCGATAAGACGGTGCACTCGTGCCTTTTTCAATTGCATTGAAAAGTGGTACAAACAAATCGGTATCATAATTCGAGCGTTTATTTTGAATCACAGAAACAAGACGTTCCAAGCCTAAGCCACAATCTATATGTTTTTTAGGAAGTAAATGGAGATCACCATTGCTCTCTCTAATAATAAAGGCAATAAAATTTCATCGTTATCCTATGTGCATGTAATAATCGTCATTGTCAATAAAATTTAATAAATAATAATTGTAGGTGAACCTGTTATATTGTATAAATACTAAGTTCCAAATTTCTAAAACATCCGGATCGTCCATATTTACTAAGTGAGAAGCCTCTCTACCTCCAATTCTATCAAAATGCAATTCACTGCACGGACCACAAGGACCCGTTTCACCCATCTCCCAAAAATTATCTTTCATATTTCCAGGTAATACATGGGTCGGGGTGACGCTAATCAAATTAACAAGTTTGGCAAATTATTATAAATATTTCAATTGAAAATTAAATTTCAAGGCACAAAATATGTCACCCTTACCCAAGGGACAACCAGAAATTTTTACACTCCAAATCTGGTTCTAATTTTGCTTTTTCATCTCCTCCAAAATAAGTTACGTACAGTTGATCAGCTGGCAATTTCAGTACAACAGTAAGAAATTCCCAAGCCCACGAACATATTTCTTCCTAAAGCAAATATTACTAATTTTATATAAGAAAACAAAATACTGTAATATTAAAGTTAATAAAATACATTGAATCTATTATTGAGTTATATTTGCATAAGCGACACTCTACTTTCGATAGATATTAATTCTTAATTAATAGTTAAATTTTAATTCGACAATTAGACTTTCATTTATTCAAATAACTTAATTTATACGATTAGAAAAATGTGTACCATTAATTTTTGTTCATAAATTGTGCAATTTAATATTTTATACAAAGATTTTATGTAAAGTTTTATTTAAAAATTTAAAAAAAATATAATAAAGTCTTTTAATAAAAATTATTCTAACTATTCATTTTAATAATTTTTTAAATAATGATTTTTTCTCATAATTCAACTACAAATAATGTACATTTTATTCTATAAAATAATTAATGAACAATTAGTATAAATACATCTCGAAAATTAACTTATCTAAAAAAATTAAAAATATTTCTTTGCACAATATACAATTTTTTTAAGTTAAATTTAATTGTACTAAATCAAATATTTTTACAATCATTTTATAGTCAATAATAATTTATTGGACTATTTCTGCATACGAGAATTTCTTACTTTAAAATAATCTCCAAAAGACCAGTTGCCCATCATTTCAAAAAATGTATGATGATAAACATCCTTTCCTACATCATCGAGATCATTATGTTTTCCTCCTGCACGGATACATTTCTGCGAATTAACGATTCTTTTCCATTTTGCCATATCGCTATTAGGATAAACTGTTCCCAAAAAAATCGGTTTGAACTGAAATATTTCATCGGTAAATCAACATAAATATAAAATTAAAATCACATAAGAAGCTGAATTAATCATTACCTGGTTCATACCAGCATTAGTAAATAGTAATGTGGGATCGTTGTGAGGAATTGTTGAACTAGAGTGAACATATTCATGATTTTTACTTTTAAAAAAATCAATATAAGCTTGACGAATTTCCTTGGCAGTCAGATTTACAGACATTTTTAATGATAGGAATGATGATTCTAAAATAAATATAATACATACTTTAGTAAGTAAAACAAATTTAATTATTAATTATAATAAAATCAATGCAAACATGTCAATTAATTTTATTGTGAAATAATTTTATTTTCCTTTGTTATTGTGACCAGCTGCTTCTTAATTTAAAGAAAAAACAATACTTTAAAATCCATATGGATGACAACAATTATAAAAAATAAAAGTGACATCGGAAGAAATATAATTTTTCGTAATATAATGTGAATATAAATTCAGAAAAAATTTATAAAATACAAAATTGAGACATAAATTTTTATTTATCAATAATATTAAGAAAAATGTAAATCAGGCGATCAGTGCAATTAAGCACACAAAACATACTGTGATTTTATTTATTAAAATTCGTTAACAATTATTGAATTATTGCATGCACTGGAAAACATCTGACAAAACGGACAAAAAATATCGTGAATAAAAATCGTTGGTTTATCAATTATTATTTATAAAACTATCGAGTAAATAACTTATAACCAATGAACTGAGCACTAAATAGTTCGGCCGAGCGGTACTATTTAATTCCAAGTTAAGCAAATGAAATATGTTATATTCTCTAAACAATGAATTAAAATATAACCTCTTACCTTTCTCTTCCCTCTTGTATCTTTTTTTTTTTTTATTTCATCTATTAAAAATACACGTGTAACGTTCAATCTGCTTTGGTGCAAGATTTTTATGTTATGTTCGCAAGCTCAATAAATCCGCTTGCCATTTTCAAATATAAACATAAACTTAACTTTATATATATATACATAAATGTGACAATAATTACGTTACTTTAGCGCAATTCTAATTATCCTATATATATTACGAGATTTCAGTTAAGATTTTTGTATATTATTGTATCATCGACTTTAAAAAGAGGAGAATTTTGTGTAAATAAGTTGAAAAAAGTTGAATGTAATTCGAGCACCGTTGACAGTGTGGCTTAAAACATTTGAAATTCGCTAATCGCATGTAGTGGACATAATAATTATATCACCGATAGAAGTGCATTAATAATAATAAACAAAAATCTTGAGAAATATCAATACAATCATAATTAAATTTTAAAAGGTCAATGCGTATTATCATTATAAGCTTGAAAGTTTAAAAAGTATATAATTGAATATCATTGATAAAGCTTTTATTTACGTTCAAAAATAATAAAGGTTTTGTTGAATTAATTGCACTTTGAAGAGGAAAAATTCAGCATTTATTTAAAAAGCAATTGTCTTGGAATGAAAAATGGTGGGCAGGTCAAATGCACGTGTAATTTAGAAAATATCTAAAATTAAATGTAATTTTGTATTTTATTATTTGCACGATTATTTAGATATGTCGTTGTATTTTACTGTATACGTGCATATTATCTAAACAATATGACGATATCCAAAGATATTTTGTAGTTTAAGATTTTGTTTTTACAATAATTTTATGCAGTTTCTACGTCATTCTACGTCAACCATTCAAATTACGATGAATGAAATTTTCTACGAATGAATAATGATGATAAGAACCAAGATTTTCCGCACATAAAAGGCAATATTGATTTATTTATTCGTTCATTATCGATGAGTTTATTAATTCGGAGCATATACTTTATGTTCTTTCTCTCTGTGCTTCAACAAGTCGAACGCGTTGAAGGGGCGAAGAGAGTGCCAGGGTGATTGTTTTCTTAGGCAAATGGCGATCATCGGATGTACGAATGAATTATCGGGATAAATGGTACTCGAAGCAACAATTGTTCAGTGTCCTTTAGTGGTACAATCTCATTTCTTTGAATTCAACGCTTAAGGTTGTCCTAATGCGTTAATTTATCCTCATTTAAAACTAGATATTAACGATTATGATTCGCTCATCATAAACAACTGCAATCGTCTTTATTCACCTTCACCGTGTATTAAAAGAGATTAATAATGCCTTTTATGATAGGAACAGCGCCTATTAGGCGTACAGTTAAATATTTAGAAGCCGGAAAACTGGTTTTGAAACAATCCATTCAAATAATGTTGATTAACTACAATTCACATGGTGATCATCACCATGGGATAAGGTTAGACATCTCTTTCATTTGCATTATTTTTTTATATATTTTAAGATTTGGTAATTTTTGACCTCGTATCAAGACGTTAAATTTTACGAAACAACATTGGTTCAAGTTTTAAACGAATTTTAAATGTTGTTTTAAACTTATATAATAAGGGATGAGTTAGCATGGATTCTTTTATATTTTCATAATTTACATTTACTTTTACTGCTTATTATGAAATTGAAAATATATTAGTATAAAATTCATGTATTTTCTTTGAAAATAGTTTAATAGTACATAATATAAGCAAATTAAATTAAATGCTGTTTGTCTTTAAATTAAAAATAGATAAGTATCATCATATGTTTTAATACATTTTTATTTCAGAAACTTTGTTTTTTGGCATTTATCGCAATTATTATACAAAAATCCAGACGTTCAAGTTCTTACTATAAAAAATAAGACACCATCACCCTTTATAACATGTTTCTATGGTACTTTCAACTTTTACTAATATTTTTAAAAAATACTTTTCAAACAAAATGATACTCATTCATTATTATTATTATTGCGATTTGTAGAAAATGGAAAGAAAATGTTAATTGATGTTGATATGAAAAGTACGGAAGAAATTATGGATCACCTATTAAAAGTAATTGGAAAATCAGAAAAGACTGTGAAAGAAGAAGCTATTCTAAAAATAAAGAAGGATAACCCAGCAAATTTTGGATTTGGTTGCGAAAAAAGTTGTATATGTACAATTCCAGGTCAATTGCCTTGTCCTGCCACAGTACCGCTTCCTTATCATTTAAGGGGAAAACATACAAAAAATAAATAGTTTATCGTTAGGTATTAAACTTACCGTCAGTAAATCTATATCTTTATAGATATTTTTGTAAATAAATTTTTTAAATATGTATATCAACTTGTGGAAAATTTTAATGAATAAATCAAATGTATAAGATATATACTTTGTTTTTATTAAACATATAAATATTAGTATTACAAAAATATTACATAATAGCAATAGTTTGTACACAATATAATCACAAAAGAATAAATATATATATATACATATGTATAATTAGATTATGTCATTCTCATCATCATTATCTTTTAAATTAATCGGTAATAATACTTGTGAAAAATATTTTAAATATTTTTAGTATGTTTTGTATGCTATGGCACTACAATTTACTTTCCATTAAACAATAATAATTTATAGTCAAAATGAATAATTAATAATTATTATGAAAGTATTTCTTAAATAAAGCACATTCAACGATGGAACTAATCAAATGGAATCTTCAAAATGCATTTATTACTGAATATGAATGATCTGTATATCATACTAAAATAAAGAATAACAATTATATTTAAGTGTACATTAAATGAACGACATTATATCTATGTGAGAATGTTTTGCAATGTCTCAATAATAAATTAATAAAAAAAACAAAAAAAATACACATGGAACTTATGCTCTCTCATTCAAACACAAAATATTTATATTAATTAAGAACCTAATTATCTTCTTGGTCTTGTACGACTGTATGGTTTTTTACTATTGTGATAGCTTCCTCGATTATAATGTCGTACAGAAGTGGACGGCTTACTATTTTCTGGTTTTTGATACTGATAAATTAAAGGTGTTCCATCTAGTGGCTTATTCAACTGAAATTCTTCTTCTGATTCTTTCATTAATTTCAATTTAGCCTCGATAGCTTGTATTGCCGTTTCTCGACTACAATCAATACCATTTATTTTGTTAATTTCAATCCATATATACAAATTTTGCATCTACAGTGATTCAATTTGATAAATTATTTTCAATACCTTATTTTTTTATCGTCCTTTTTTGCACCAGCTAAAGCAGGTATCTCAATCTTTGGTTTGGGTTTTTCTAATTCAGCCTATAATTTTATTGTAATTAAATAATTGCTTAAATGGTTAAATTTGTTGATAATTTATGTTCAATAAAATTGAAATATGCTCAATCCCTTCAATCATTAAATTGGTTAAATTTCTTCTAATACGCAGACAAACACTATGTTCACATTAAATTTTGTTTATAGTTTTTAAAAAAGATCATTCTATATTATCTAATATAATATCCTCTATTTATTTTTATATTATTTCAATTCTATAATAGCAGCACTTTGTAAACTAATCAATAAATATAGATAAATTTGTAATAAATTCTATTTTTTCACTTGTAAATTCAATTACATTCTAAATTTTTTAATACATTTAATAATCACAGGTCTTATCTTGCTAATAAATGATTTTTATTGCAATATCCATAATTATATAAATATTCCATTTTTATTTTTAAAAAATTACAGATGTTAATACCACAATATATTATATTGTAATTTGGCTTTCTTTTTAACTGAATTAAACATATAATCATACATAAAGTTTTTATTGAACTGTTAGTTGAACGATCGAAATTGTAGAAAATGAGCATATATTTTCTAAAATTTAATAAGTATACATACCTCGTTTATACTATGAGCATATCTCACGACAATAGTTTTAGATCCAACTTTGAGATTTTGTAATGCTTCTATAGCACGTTCCGCATCTCTCGATGATTTATAAGTAACAAATGCATAGCCTCTTGGTAAACCAGCCTGTGGTCCAGATCGATGAAATAGAAGATCAAACTTTTCAATATTTCCATGATTTTGTACCAGTTTGAGGAATTGATACCAGTTGGTAAACATAATAATCAATTAGATTTGACATAGAAAAGATCTATAATGATTTATTCTAATACAATTAGTGTAATAATACTTACTCATTAACCCGCAAATCTAAATTACCCACCCACAACCTTCGATCCTCTATATTATTAGATCTTATTGGCTCCAAGGGAAGAGGGATTTGTGAATCATTCTAAAGATTAAAAATAAACAAAACTTAATAATCAACTATTTTCGACCCACCAAATTCGTAGTTATATATTATCCGAATTGCTTCATTTTCAAGTTCTTATTATCTATTAATAATAAAGCCTGCAAAGAATACGTACCTCCATCGTCCACGGAAAATATTATTTCCGTATTAGAGATTCTGAAGCCTTACTTTCTTAGGCTATATCAACTTTGAATCTTAATGGAAAGTTCCGTGTTTATATTCTACATGTAACTATTTTTAAAGAAACACTACAGAAAATATAAAGCATCAGTTTGCAGGAGCTTTGAAGTTTGAAGCAGAACACTTAAGTGACTTAAGCGTGAAGTGAGCGTCGAGTCGATGCTTATTATTCACATTTAACGTGACGTCACTCGGCAACACTCATTGGTCATTTGCAAATATATATGTATATACATATATATATATATGCATCTGTATACGTTGAACTGTTGTGTTGAGCAGTTAGTTTCAATTGTGTGGTGCGTTGGTTCTGTGGTTTGTTGTAAATTTAAAAAACTCAATATTATTATTTTTTAGTTGTATTCTTTTATAAAGTTTACAATTTGCAATTAAAAAAATGTTACCAATTTACTTGACAACGGGAAATTGCAAAGATATTAAGATAATGGAAGTTTATTCACCTATCAATAGTGATCAACTAATGAGAGAATTAACAAAGGCATTTGTAAGTAAACTTTCAATTTGTATGAAATAATTTGTAATTTTAATATAATATAATTACACGCTATCAAATATAATTGTTTGCGAGTAAGATTTAAAATAATAAGATGTAAAATTATTATTTTATAGGGGATTGAATGTGGTTATTATTTTTTAAAAAATAATGGTCGATTAGTTGAATTAGATGATATTATTTATAATGGAGACATATTATTGCAACCAAAATTGTGTGGAGGTAAAGGTGGCTTTGGTTCAATGTTAAGAGCCATTGGTGCTCAAATAGAAAAAACAACAAATCGAGAAGCATGTAGAGATTTAAGTGGACGTAGGTTAAGAGACATTAATGAAGAAAAACGATTGAAAGCCTGGATAGAGAAGCAATCGAAAAGAAACGAAGAAGCTGCAGAGCGTAAAAAGAGAAAGTTGGAAAAGCTTTGTGCCGAACCCAAACATGAATTTAAAGATAAGTCTTATTATCAGCAACGCTCTGATTTGACTGAAAGAATAGAAGATGCTGTGGAGGTAGGCTTTGCCGCGTCGTCTTCATCTGGTATTAAAAGAACTGTAAGCGAAGATCCTAACGCAAATTTAAAGAAAAAAAGAAAAACGATATTGGATTTAGACGATGATATCGATTCCGATGATCTTGAATCTTCAGATAATAGTGATAACGAAGAGGCAAATGCAAAAAAATGTATCGTTAACAGTAAGTCAGACGTCGAAAGTTCTTTGGATGCTACATCAAATTACTCAAAAAGTAGTTCTTTGGAAGAAAAATCTGATTTTGTAAATGATTTAACTGTACTTAATACAGACAATGCGCAATCTATAAGTGGATAGTTTAGCGTTTAAAAATATTTCTAAAGTCGAATGGAAGAGCCAGTAGAATATATTTTTATTAAATTTTTGTATGTCAATGAAGCGTATAATTAGACAATTATGCTTGTACATAATTAGTATAAATCATACTAATATTGATTTTAGTTCTAAATTAATATTAACCACCAAATGTATTTATACAAACTTATCGACAAGTAATTACTTGTATATTTTGTATATGTATATATATATATATATATATATATTTTTATATATTCCTTTTAATAAATTTAATATTATTAGTTTTAATCGATGGTAATAAATAGCTATAGCGAACTATTTATGCATAGGCTAATTTTTATAATTTCACCGCCAATGTAATTTATTTATATGTATGTGTGTTGGTAGATATTCTTAAATAAATTGAATTCCAATATGTAAATGTTCAAAATTCTCTATGGTAACCAAATACATCTTTTCTATTTAATCGTAAATTTAATGAACCGGACAAAATAATCACACAGACAAATTGGACACAATGAGATGTGCGATGATAAATTTCAATTTAAGCACACTAACAATAATCCTGTGTCGTTTTCTACGTTCGGAGCCTACAACAACACTGAGCTGAATTTGAAGAATCTAAGTAATGAGCGATCTCGTTGTTTATGTTGTTAATGTTTACATTGTCGTACCCTTAATCGTGTCACGGAAAGTATGGTAAAACAGTGATAACAGGAATCAGGGCTAAATAACAGCAATAAAATTTACATAACGTTTGACTCGAGCTACACCGATAATTAATGCTAATGTCATAGCTGAATCCAATTAGCATATAAGATTTACTGCGCCGACTCGTGTTTTGGATCACGACGTTGTCACATTACCTGGATCACATGGATGTGATGACTGTGCATTTGCACAGTAATTTATAATTTAACGGGGCACGGTGATTTATGGTAGAGCATCGCATGAAATGGTTACGCGAAATCAGCCTCGCGTGAAACAAGGTTTATTCTAACTTTGTTAATTGATCGGACATTTAAAGTTCAGTAAGGTTGAACGGCATAGGATGAACCTATAGCAATCATTGTGAGTGGCACGTGATTTTCTGATTTTAAATACAAAGACTGGTTGTCGAATCATCTTAAAATTGTATTTTTCTCTTACGAGCACGTCCGTACCTTTTGTTTTTTATCGCTACGGCTGCAAACTTGTAACTCTATAGTTAATGGTAGTTAGCAAACTCAATTAGCAGTCACATCGTAGCAGTCACATCATGATTGTCACAACATGACGTTGACATAAAGTCGAGTGCATTCATTTTTAATTTTCATTGTGCATACATATAGGCTTGCATGTGCATGATTATTAAAGTGACAAGTCAATCAGTATCGTCAGCTTAATGTGAGCTACAATATAGTTGTCCTAACCTTGACCAAGAAGGTATATACTTTATATCCTCAATTTTTAATATCTGCCAACATTATATCAAAATTATATTATTGCATTTATATTTGTGCAGTTCTGTAAGATGGAATTTCCAAATCTTGGAAGCCACTGTTCTGAGCAATCATGTAACCGCTTAGATTTTCTACCTTTTAAGTGTGACGCTTGCGAAGCAATTTTTTGTACAGATCATTTTGCGTATAGAAGCCATTGTTGCCCCAGTGCTTACAAAAAAGATGTTCAGGTGCCAGTTTGCCCATTATGCGATACACCTGTTCCATCGAAACGTGGCGATCCTCCTGACTTAGTAATAGGATTGCATATTGACAATGACTGTCGATCAGATTTTGGAAAAAATCGCAGAAAAATTTTTAATAATAAATGTTCGTCGAAAGGTTGTAAAATCAAAGAAATTGTTAAAGTAAAGTGCACGGAATGTAACAAAAATTATTGTTTGAAACATAGACATCCGATAGACCACTCCTGTATAGGAAAGGCTGAGTCATTAAGGCTCACAAGATTAAATTCATTGAATAAGTCAAAGCAGAATAAGAATGGAAATAGTTCAGATACTCTTAACAGTCTGCAGGGTGCAATAAGTTACGAAGAGGCATTGGCTAGAGCATTAGAAGCCTCTCTCATCGATGGTCAAACCCAACAACTGATAATACCATCGCTGCCATTATCGTTGCCTTGGAGCGGAGACATCTGTTCATTGTCATAAAGTTAAATTTAAAAATTATTGAAATTAATTTTGTTATTGTTCATTTGTACTTATAAGTTTATGGTATTGAAAAGTAATTTTCATTGGTATTTTTTATAAAATACAGGCAAAACTATTATTATCGATAAATGTAAAGTATAATGATATGATTATTATTAGATATAAAATAATGCTTTTAGAATCAAGAATATTTCTATAATTAACCATTATATTTCTAACTTTTTTCTGAACTTGACCAATAATTCATGTAGTACACATTATATTCACATACGAAATATTTAATAAATAATTAATCTAATTTTTTAATTTTATAATATCTAATGATATAGCATAAATCAAAAATATATAAGTGTTCGAGATTCCGTTTGCCATCGGAACTCTCTCAGTTGATATTTCTCTGTTTAGGAACTGTGTCTAGTGCTAATGTATTATAATAGACAAGAATCTGTGTAAATAGTGATCTTACTTATTTAACATCGCCCGAATCTAGGAATCTCATGTGCATATCTATAAGAACTTTGCTTATTGAATATTTGACCTCCCCTTCTTTCCTCCTCGAAACTCTCCTGACAATAGAAATCTCCATACTTAAAACAACCTCGTATCGTATCTATAGAGATAATGGAAAATTACTATCTGCCTATATTCCTCTCCGCAGGAAAATGTGAGAGACATCTAAAACATAAATACTACCGCACGGAAGATGCGGCGACTACTTTTGACTACGACTTGACCCTTTAAACTAGCTAACAAATATCTCCATACAAGACTGCAGTCCACGCACCAAACTTTCATCTCACAAGTGACAATTGCTTATTGTTACATTACATACAATTGAGTACTTTCGTTCAAAGAGTTTATATTGTCGCGACTGCAGTTACCCCCACCTCCCTTTATTTATATGTTAAACAGTCAGAGGTAAGCCCACCCCCCCCACCCACCTTTATAACATCCAAACAATAAACAATTTACAACTGATTACCTCGCTCCCTTATCTTACGCTTTCCTTTGTAAGCTACAACTCGATCCATTTCACCTTACATAAATATTTGCCTTCAATATTTATTCAATAAACTATTTGAACGCACAGATAACTCCAGGATTCGTTTCTTTAAAGCCTATTCCTATCCTCCACTTTCCACTAAACAAAAATTGAAGAGAGAATTCACACACGGATTAAATCCCGAACATTGCGTTTACACATTATATTCACATACGAAATGTTTAATAAATAATTGATCTAATTTTTTAATTTTATAATACTTAATGATATATCGTAGGTAAAAAATATATAAATTTTGTGAAAAAATATTTTAAAATAGAAGGTAACAAATGTTAGAAATATAAGTAATTTTATATATTTTAATGCTTTACAAATGCATATAAGATTTACTAATTCATTAAATATTATTTCCCTTTAATTTGTTAAGATGTTTTAATTATAAGATATAAAGTCACACACATATATATAGAAATTGTTTTTACACAATGTATGATTGTTTTATATATTTTTTATTAATAAAATGATGTAATTATCTCAAATCTGTTTTTGTGTTTTTATTGGGCTTAATTAAGATTAGAACAACGATTACAAATTTATTCCTATTGAACGCCTTTACAACAATAATGTTTGCTTATAATATATTCAGTTCGTGTATTAGATATTCTATCGTTTATATGACTTAAATAGTACTTAACAATTTCAATTCAGTTTGGTTATAATATGCTTCTAAAATGCATATATTTGTGCAATATATATTATATTGTAATATTATAATAAATTGTTTTAGTGAAGATGTAACCACCAAATTATTCATCTATTTCACAATCTATATAAGTGTAATAAAATTTAGTCCTAGGTAGAGGATAACTTTACACATATTGAAATTTTTGAAAGAATTTTTAGAAAAAAACATTGAAATATTTTCTTCAGATATTGTTTATTATGCTTTGAAAATAATTATTTTAGGTCGTTTTAAATGCTAATGTGATTGAATATATGACAATTACTTAAACATAATTATGTATTCATTATTAAAGCAATTTTTACAATATTATAGTTTATGTTATAAAAAATATGAATAGTAATTTATAATTCAAAATTGTTTATCTTCCTACTTTACCCAATTTTGTATTAGTTTTGGGATTTGCCGTCAAATTTTGAACATTAACAATGGCTTCGTTTATTTTTGTTTGAAGATCTCTTAAATCTTGAATATACAATATACTTAATATTTTTGCGCCCTTATTTAATACAGGATCACCCATATTAAAGCCAGCGCTAGTTTCCATAATTGGATATGGTTGTCCTCTAACTATTACAGAATCTGGATTCTGTATAGCTGCACTATTTAATCTTTTGCAGATAAATTGATTGCAAGCTTCGAGTGTTATTAAGTGATTTGGATGTTGGGGTATATTTAACAATTTAGCTAAATTATTTACTCCATCCTTGTATTCGGTACTTTGAACTATAAAAAATTAAATTATATCTATTGTTAAAAAATTGAAAAACATCGAATAAAAAAAGCTCAACAAAAATAATACTAACAGTCTAGATTATCGAATGGATTTGTGGACGAGACAACAGGAGCAGTTACATTTTTCATTTTTGTTCTGTTACTTTTAACTGATTTGTACTTCTCGTCTAGAATTTTATATACAATGATTTCTCATTCTTAAAATATGCAATTAAATTAATTTATTATTAAGTAAATTTAGATTTTAAAAAACACTTACAATTGTCTTCGAACTCTAATTTTATTGCCAAACCAATAAGCCACTCTATTTTCTCTAATTGAGTTTCAAATTCTGGACAACCAACATCTTTGAGATATTTTTCAAAATTCGATTGCCAATCCTTAGAATCGACAAGATTTAAACTCTTTCGATCGTCAAATTTATATTGACGAATTTTTTGATCCTCCAACCAAGGGACTAATTTCTTAATATGTTGCTCATCTAATGCGTGCAAATATCGAGTATAAATAATAAAATTATCATATACGAATGAACCACGTAACTTAAGTTTTAATAAAATTTTAGAATTATTACCATTTCCATCGACTTTATCCCAATCACAAAAATCAAGTGCTTTAAGTTTTCGTTTAAACATTATTTTTTGTTGTTGAATTACATTTATAATCGAGCAAAGGTAGCAGCACAAATACGTAAATAAAGTATTGCGTGAGATATGTGATAATTCAACAATTTTTCAATAAATTAAAAGTAGTAAATCTAATATAATAGACTTCCTTTGCTCCGGAATTGTTATCACTTTTTCTAATTTATTTGTACTGTCTGAGGCATAAGAGGTTACAAGTCGCAAGATAATAAAAATATATCGCGCGAAGTTTCAAACACATTAACCCTCAATAACGAAGTGCAATTGATAATGGAGATACATTTTTTTATACAAAATTCGATTAATGATTATTAATTAAGCGGCGGATGTGTAAGTAAATGATACTTTCTAGGAATAATTTGTCCGCGCGCAAAGTAACGCTGTTCAGTTCAATTTAATAACAAGCAGAAATAGAAATGTTTCGATTCGCCAATAAAGTTAAACGATAACTTTTTCTACACCGCAGTTCCCGGCTGCTGAAGAAGAAAAATTTTCATCCCATGCCTGACCGAAATGCACTTAATTATTATTTCATTTTACAATCCCTTTTCCTCGTGTAACTCGTGTAACTCTAATATTACGTTTACACAAAATCGAAAGTATTACATTTTAAAATATTCATATTCAAAGCAAAGTCTTGCTTATTAATAACTGCGCATTATAATAAATAAGTAAATAAGTAAATAAAATGCCATATTAATGTTGTATTGATGAAAAACGTGATAATGAATATTGCGATGATGAAAAATAGTAATTTGAAATTCGGGAGATCTCCATTTGAATTATCCAATTGAGCTTTAAGCGCTGCCTAGATTTATTTGTTTTGGCAGTGAAAAGAAATTATCCGACGATAGTGTAAAGTAAATAGAGACTTGCAATGTGCGGTCGGTAAATATTTTTGAGGTTAGATTAGAAAAAAAGTCATATTAGCTTTAAAACTTATTTATATCAAGAAACAAGGCTTAAAGTATTGTTTCGAATAGAACGTAATTGAAATCAGTATGTTTAACATTGGAATATGTAATATCTTCTCAAGGTATTCTTTATAAATTTATCCATAAATCTAAATTTAATGTCCTTAAAGCACAAAAGGATATTTATAGTTTTAATAATTTGTTTAAGGATGGCAATAAATAGTATTTTAACTCCCTTTCGAAGTATCTCCGTCGATGCTCCTTTATATTTAAATCTTACGAATACATTATGGTGAGTTTGTGTATTAAATTCTTATTTGCATTATAAGATAAATTAATTTTTTTCATTTTTCATATTCACTTTAACAGTGCGGAGCCTTTAAAAAAGAAGAAAAGAATTGATCCAGCGGTTATTAAGCATCGGGAAGAACGTAAAAAAAGAAAATTAGAGAAATATATAAGGCGATTAGAAAAGCATGCAGAAATGCTTAAACCAATTGATGAAATGGAAATTGCAAAGGTTTTAGAGAAACAAGCAGCGTAAAATATTTTTTCTTTATGTTAAATCTAGAATTTTTAATATTTATTTGTAACATTCAAAATATTGTAGTTACAGAAAAAGATGTGGACTTCGTCTGTCATTTAAAACATTACAGGCAAGAGCTTTAATCTTTAAAGAATGGAATAGATACAAATCAGCCCAACATAGGGAGCATGCGAAACTTATACGTTTATATATGAATTCTAAACTAAAAGCTCTTGATAAACTGAAAGAAAACTCATACGCAGTTTATTTAGATGCAATACAGGTATGGAAAGGTTTTTATAAAGTGAATAAATATAAAGTTGAATTATTCATTTTAGATTGACGAAGAGTTATTACCATTTTCTACTAAAGGACCATTAAGTACACCACCAATAGAAGGCTATAAAGCACCGCAAGGCGATTACATCGATGTAACTAGAAAATTTGATTAAAAATGAAACTAAAATTTAGTTAATAGTAATTTCGAATAAAGTGGCTAATTTTAATAAAAATTGTGAAAGTATAATTAAAATATTGGAAGCAAAAAGTTGTTTGAAATATTTTAATTTATAGATATTAGTTAATTTATCAAAACACTGTTATATTTTAAAATTGTAAAATATTCAAAATATAATAAATGAAATAATGTATATTATAGTACCACCCGATTGTATACCTTAGAATAAAAATAATTTTTTAATGATAAATTCGATAGGAACAGCTGAATTTGTTAAAAATGATTAAAGCTTTCATAATAGTTCAGAATATTATATTTTTAATAAAGCCGTTGGCTAACCGATAGACAGTATATTTCTTTCAATATTCCAATAAAGATTATATTTATTTATAATTAAGTAATAAACTTGTGTAATGGTAATGAGAGTAACAGTACCATGTAAATTTATGCAATCAATTTATTTTTAAAAATATGCAACTGCATATAAGTAGTGTACAACAAATTTATTTCAAAAAGATAGATAAATCAATTTAGATCATATAATTAATGAAATCCTTAATATTCATCTAAAGATATCTTTAGTAACAATTTAACGCTATAGATATTAAACATATAAACAATACAATCTGACAAGTCGTGTATATAAAAATAATTAAATATTACGTAATAAAGATGAAAGGATGTATTATTATATTATTATACAAGTTCACTATACAAATTATATTATAGATATTCTTTTCAATTTATTATATTTTTTATGTCCCTTCCCTAAATGCGTATTTATTAAAATTTTCAAGAGAATTTAAATTCAATTAGCATAGTTTAACAATTTTCTTTAATAGCTATGACATGTCGTCTTATTTAACTACGCAAGAGGAAAGCAAATCTATCATTTACAACATTTTACTTTTATTACAGGTCTATTTGTTCTATTTATTCATCGATGATAAGGTTTAACAAATTTTACCCCATATTTTAAAAATCTCAATTCCATTTAATCTTTATTTAAATTATCTAAAGTTCTTTTATATATATATATGTAAATATAAAAACAATGTATTAAAATCTTATTTTCTTTTAATTTTGAAAAAAATTGTCAAATACTGACAAAATTATACAACACCACAATTTTAATAAACAAATAATACTTCTAAAATATGAAAAATTAGCATAAATTGTAATTTCAAATTATGCTAATTTCAGAAATGTACCTATCAATGATTCTATTATACTTGCTTCGATTGTTTAAACAATTATATACATTAATTATATAATATACCTTAAAAAATTTTAATGATTATTTACGAGCTAATTATTGAGCTTATAACTAATATTGACATCATTCGAAAGAAAAGATGTTTGTAATATTTCCAAGCTATAAAAAAATTATTGACATTGAAATCACTGTCCAAATTAATTAATATATTTTCTAGTTGACAATTCGTTTATCGAAGAATCAACAAATATTTTAAGATGCTTATATTATGCTTAGTTTTCAAAGAATTTTTTCAATATCAAATGAAATTACGAGCACTATATTTCCAAGTATACGTACAATTCAATGAATGCAAAATTAGTTCAATCAATAATCAATTGAACTTATTGTTATTGCTTTAAATATTATATACATTTTTATAGATTTTAAATAATTGATTAGAAAATTAATAGCAATGCGCATATTACCCAATGATACAACATCTTTTATAAAGTATTACAATAAGTTTCGTGAGTATATTTGGAAATGGTTTTACCAAAGTTATATTAATATTATATGTATTTGGTTAACATTTTATTATGGTACATTTGAAAATTAATTATTGAATAATATTAAAAACATATTAAACGCATTAAACTGAAATGAATTCTCACGCATAAACGAGAAAAAGAATTAAATTTTTTATTAGTAAATAAATAACATTTATTCAATTTTTTAACATTTAGAATTCAATGTCCTTCGTCAAATAAAGACGACAAATATATTGAATAGTATTTATATCGTAATATCAAAATAAATAGCGAAAAGAATGATTTCCAGTCTAATGGATACTTTTATTCCATTACATATTTGTTATGTCTAACTGTACATTTAAAAGCACTTGGTTATTTAAATTAACATGTATGATAAATAGAATTGATGGGCACCTCAATTATTGTCAATGGCGACAAAATAATATGAAATTATTAATATAAATATTAATATTAAAGATACGAATGCACATGCATATCAATATCTTTTATCTAAGCGAAGCAAAACGAGAAAACATTTTACTTTATTCTCGTGCAAATAAGAAAATGCGTTCGACATATTTTAAATACAATTATTCTATATCATAATCTGGCATTGATAACATTGTCTAATTGACTATTTTTCAAATTTTTTGCTCATTATTTTTATTTTTCAATAATGGAATAACACTTGAATTTATTCGCTAATCTATTCTTATTGTTTTACTTAGCAACACGCGTACAACAAAAGTAATTGAAATTATAAAATATGAGATTTTAAATATATTCTAGTGGCTGTTGTTATTAAATTATCTTTACAAATATTAGAATATCAATGAGGGCAAATAGTAAGAAAATTAATAAAATAAAATCACGATAGAGCACCAATATAATTCTAATGTAATAATCATTTACGGTCGAATTAATTTTTCATTCTTTACGGAACTTTTCATTTAAATTTAAAATCCTTGCCTGAAATTTGAAATTCAACGGATAGTTAATTGCGCCATTTGTTATTTTAATTACTTCATGAGGTGGGAGAAAAAAAAATTGAAAAGCCAGTTGTTCTACGTTAATACGAGAGCTATCGAAGCACAAAGTAATGCCCGTGTAATAATATCGTTAAAACTTTGAAAATAATAATTCTCGAATAATATTCAGCAATATCAATGCTCATTCGAGACGAGAAAACGTTTATTTTTTTTTTTTTTTAAGCATTCGCCAAACAAGTATCTGCAAAGAGAAAGAGGAGCTGCAAATTTATTTACAAATTTAGCATATTTTTTAAAATCAGCATTACAGTTATATTATTATTATTAGAAAATAGTAACAATAAGTAAGGGTAATTGGCGGTATTATGATTGAGCAAGGCTCGAGATATTTTTAGGCAAAGCAATGGAAAAGAGTAATCTATTTTGGTAGGGAGAAAGTTTGCATATTAAGTGTGTTGGACTCGTATTGTATTCGTCGTTATTCGTCGTTATTCGTCGTATGAATGTTAAAACAGTAAACTACAATCAAATTTGTCGGCCAACCTTAAACTATCCTAGGCCCTAACTACCAAATACCATCACAAAGAGCGTTAAATAAAATAATTACCAGATCAGCAGATACAGTACCCAAGACTTTTTCCAACAAAACACTTGACCAATAAGCTTAATGCAAATATTTCATCGGATTTAACTGCTTTAACAAGGCCAATGAGCAGGCAGCCACCCGTAAAGCGAATTAGTTATTGTTTATCGGGGCGATTCGTCAATAGGAATGTGCGATAAAATGGGGGTACGCAATATTCATAAATGCCATTAAAATGAAACGGTGGAGCAGGAGGAGAGTCGTCGGTCCTCCTCCTCCTCCTCCTCCTAAATGCGTGAGGCGCGCGGTCCGTGTGCGTGCGTATGGGTGAGCGGGCGCGCCAAGCGGCGAGCGTAACGCGGCAGTAGAAATGTAAACAATCCAAGGAAGCGATCGTCCTCGCGTCGCGCGTAAGCCCGGCGGCGCCCATTACACAACGACATCCGCATCCGGAGCCAGACGAGGGAACCCCGGGCGGAGAATCGCGAGCGCCGAGGTCGCGAAAACGTAAAGCCGCCGCTGTTTACGCTCGTCGCTCATCGACAAGTCACGATTAAGAAGGGAGAAAGAGCGTGGAGCAAGAGGCAAGCCAACAAACAGTAACGACAAGTCATTATGACAGTGGCCGAAAGTGCAACGAGGTATATGCCTCTCGGCCTCCCCCGAGAGAGCGGAAAGGAAGCGCGTGGGCGCGAGAGGGCTGCCACTGTTGCTAGCCGCCGCTAATGGGGTGGGGGGGTTGGGGGGTTGGGGGATTGGGGAGGGAGGGAGGGAGGGAGGGCGGACGAGACGGGATGGGCGACGGCGACGGCGACGGGGGGGGGCGGGGAGATGGGGGATGTTGAACGGCGCGAGTGCGTGGAGGCAGGGGAGGCGGGGGAGGAAAGGAGGGAGGAGGAGAGGGAGCTAGATAATAATCGAGGCAGGCGATTAACATATTAACGAAACGTCAGTCAAGCCAGTCAAGGAGGAGGCTGACAAACAGTAGGAGACGCTTTCCCGATGGCGGCACGGGGCTGCGAGGCGAGCCCGGGACGCACGCCGACATCGCATGGCAACGGATCCTGCGGGACCGCCGGAGCTCCTATAAAACCAGCCGGCATCGCTCGTCACTCTCACAAGTCGAGACGAACCTCCGCTACAAGCAGCACCCACCGACACCCGTAAGGTACGACCGACAGATCCTTCTTCTCCACTATCTTGCGGCCCTGGCGCCCCTCGCGCCCCCTTTATCGCAAGCTTTCGCGTCTTAGGCTCCCTCGCTCTCTCGGCGGAGCCTCTCCTTTACCCTCGCTGGGGCTTTTCAAAAGATGCGCGGGCATTCGAGGGACCGAGCCGGGGCTACCTTTCGCCGCTTACACCGTCGATTCGCCGTCGCCTCGGGATTTTCAGTTGGGCGCGCGAGCAAGCGCCCAGAGTTTCTCCTCCGAGCCGACTTGGACGCGACTTGGACGCGACTTGGACGCGACTTGGACGCGACTTGGACGCCGAGATTATTGACGAGAGAGGCGTTATCGTGCCCCGGGCATGTTCGTGCCTATTGCATAAGGCCAACTCTCTCTCTCTCTCTCTCTCTCTCTCTGGCTCAGGATCATCTTTGGAAGCCAGTGCTCTCGCTGCTGCCTTCGGCGCCTCGAAAATCGTAAACGTTTCGCGATTTATCGCACGATACGCGCACTATGTGCGATGGCCTAAAGTGCCTCGAGTTTTCATTTCAAATCTCAACGATAAATATTTCATAAAATCTTCCAATCGCTACTTCGCATTCGATGCTTGTGGCGTTGCAGCGCCAATATCTCGCTTTAAATTCATTTGGTGCGAAAAAAACGTACGTATCAATGACACTGATGAAATTCAAAGTTAGAACGAGGGAGAGAAAGATATCGAAGGGGTGGGAGCGTTTGGTTGGTGGGTGGTGGGGCGGGGAGGGGGGAGGGGGGAGGGGAGAAAAAGCGTTGACTATTAACCTAATTTCCAGATAAAATTCATTATTTCATTATTGAAATGTAATAGCGTGCACTGATAGTACGACACTTTCTATTTTTAGAAATTAGATATTTATTTTAACTTTTATTTTAAAACTTTATCTCGAATAAACGATATTTATAGTAGCTACATTATAGCGGCGATTAGGTATTGACAAAAATAATTAGCTCGAATCATATCAATCCGCGATAAACTATTATTTAGTTGATCATTCCACAATGCATTTATTGAGGACTCCTGTCTAGTCATAATACAAACAGAACATAATTTTTGAAAAAAATAAACTAATAAATTTCATTAAAAGTGATTTTCCATCTAAAAATATGCGTATTTACAATGCGTATTTACAAAGCCGTTCGATTATTCAAGCAAAATAATAATAATAATAATAATAATAACTAATAAACAAGGTAGCCAATAATAACAATAATAACAATAATAATAATAACAATAACGATGACGATGACGATGATGATGGTGGTGGTGGTGGTGGTGGTGGTGGTGATGATGGTGAATGGTGGTTACAGCGATAACAATAACAATAACAATAATAAAAAAAGTCATAGACGTCGTTCGTTACTTTAATACTCGTTTCATTAATAATTAAAGGGAGATAAGAGGCGTAACGATTGGCACGTTAGGTGAGCAGTCGTTGATTTGTGGTCGAGCGAATCGAGTTATGGCGACATGTCTGCGATATCGGCGGCGCCTCCCGACTGCCAATAATTAGCGCTCAAAGTTTGCTTAAATAGTATGTGGGAGAGAGTCGCGCGGAGCCTCCCTCGGCCGCGAGTCCGCGCAAATTTCGCCAAACTCGCCCTCGATTAGTGGCGGAGGCCCGCGCGACTCTCTCCCCTCTGACGCCGATGTCCTGGCTCCGACCGAAAGCCCCAGCAGTTGTGATCGTTAGGCATCGGGGAGGAGAAATGAGAGGGTGTCGTGAAAGCCCACCCGGCCCCCCCCCACCGCCACCGCCATTCGGCAGCCTGCCCGTTAGCCCGGTGCTCGGCCCTCCCTCCTCCCTCCTCCCACTCCCTCCTCCCCGGCGGTGCCAAGCTTCTCTTCCTTGGCCCCTTCCTCGTGGGCGAGCCGCTGGAAGGGGCCAAGACGGCGCGCTCAACCCCTGGCGCCAGCGTCTATTTCGGGGCTGCGGCGCTCGCGGGCACTCGCGG
>JAPYYT010000544.1:0-45775 GCA_030522565.1 Ceratosolen corneri
AGGGTGAGAGAGGGTGAGAGAGGGTGAGAGAGAGAGAGAGAGAGAGAATGAGGGTGGGGGGGGGGGGGAATTGCATGATAACGAAAAATGCCAAAAGCTCAAAGGAGCGCGAGGCTTGGCCAAGAATAAAAGTCTGTGTCCGAGAATGGCAATGGTGATTGAAAGCAGCGCATGTAGCAGGTAGGGTTAAGCAAATGGCCAAAATTGGCCAAAGAAGGGGGAGGCAAAACAGTAGAGAAAAATGGTCTGTCGACTCTCGCCCAATGAATGCCAATCGTGTGTTGCTTGCAGTCGACAACGATGCGATATCGAAGTCGGATGCGAATTCCGTGGGCGACTCGTCGGAAAGGAAGTCGCTGAGCAGCCCCGAGAAGAAGGTTTTTTTTCATCAGCGAAAGCCCTTTCTGCCGAAGGTAAAGGAGCGGAAGGTCGCCAGCAGCGCGTCGGCCTTCTCGCCCGAAAACGAAAGTAGCGTGTACGCGTTCGAGAGCGAAGCCGAGGCGCCCGTCAGTACGCCCTTTCGCAGGAAGACTAAAGAGGCTGCCGCCAAAGACAATCACGGTTCGTTAACCCTAACACTTTTTATGCTAGCGCCAGAGCTACTGGGGCCACCACGGGGACGGGCTTCCTCCGCCAACTCCCCCGCTCCTCCTGGCCCACGACTCTACTCGGCTCTTGCTCCCAGAGACGCGAGTTCCTTGCTCCCTCTGCCCCTCCACCACCACCTCCTCCACCTCCTCCTCCTCCTCCTCCTCCTCCTCCCGAACGCCCTGTCTATCACCCTCTGCCACCGACTAGTTAGTGGCCGTTTCATTAGTGTTGAATTTCATGTCCCTGGGTTACAGTGTCCGCAAAAAATTGCCATTAATTTTCGATGCCACTTGCTCGCCAAACCCCAATAACCCCAATAACCCCCACCCAACTCACCCACTTCCAACTCCCAACAACCCACTTCCTACTCCTACCACCACCACCACCAACAACAACAGCAGCAGCAAAAGCAGCAGCAAAAGCAGCAGCAAAAGCAACAGCAACTAACAACGTTCAATCCATTCTGCTGTTTTCCTTTGGGCGATTTATACCGATACTCTTTTAGCCTTTTATTTACGCAATAACAGCAACAGCTACAGCTAAGGAAACGTCTATAATTATGCGCATTATTCTGTAGTCGCTTGTCCTATTTGCAGCTTACTGTGTGCTTCGAATGGTTGTTAAGCTCCAAATAAGCCAGAGTAATTTCCGCGAAATTACTGTAAACACGAGCAGTGTGATTAAATGACGAGATCGAGACTAAGTTCTATTGGCTTCTTAATCGGTAGTCAAGCGGTTTTACATGCCACTTGCAACTATACACTTATCCGCTTTTAATAGTTTTAGTTGACTTGTACGCAGTATTGTAATTAGCTGGTTATAGATTAATTGGGCGGCGCAGTCTGTTAATATCGAAGTAATCGTACAACTTTTCTATTTGACAGGGATTGCCGATAAGAGTAAGCCGGCAAGCAGTGAAGCGAAGAGTAAGAGTGGCGAGGGAACAAAAGTGACCGAGCCTTTAAACTCGCCAGAGGAAGCTCGGAAGGACGAAGAAAAGTCGCCTCCGCTGTTAGAAAAAACAACTCCAAAGAACTTCGAGCTTCCGAAAAACTTCGCAGATTTAACAAACATACAGGTGATTTTATTTTGGCAGATTCACTCGCGCTTTGGCGCACCGCGGCCCCGACCGCCAATCTCGCCGACAACTTTGCTTTATTCTCCTTCTAAGCGGCCCGCCGCACATTATTATGTGCAACTTTACCGAACGCGTCGATTCGCGAATCAATCGGCGCGCTACTGTCAATTGTCAATTGCCAATTGAGGCAAATTGTAACAAAAGCGATGCCAACTTGCTAAAAACATGCTCAAACGCACGCATTTAATGCTTTGCAGGTGTTACCACTAGACAAACTAACAACAAGTTGGAGTAGCGTTAATTGTAGCGCTTCGATAGCCGTGCAAGTCAATCTGGACGAGCAGAAGCAGCAACAAAAACAACAGCAAAAGGAACAGTCAACAGCGGAGAGCAACAAGGATTCCAATGCCACCCAAAAGAGTACCGAGATCTCGACACAGACGGATGCCAATACGGACAATGACGATGACAACGACAGCGGCCAGCTGTTCTACATTCCCCTCCAGGCGGTGACGCGCAACACCTCCGCCCAGGGCGGACAGCAGCTTATCCAGGGTGTGGCGGTGAAGCTGGGCACGGAGGGCCCCACGGGACCCAATCAGCGCGTTCTTTTGAAGGCGAAGCTCGTGACGAAGCCGCCGATATCGGTGGCCAGATGCCCACCGATCGGCACTGTGCAGCCGACCGCCAGGTTGCCACAGAACGTCAGCAGCGAACAGATTGATATGCCGTCGACCTCGACGCATAGCTTTCCGGGCGGAGGCTTGAAGCTTCAGACGCCCGAGGAAAAGGCAGCCAAAGCGACAAATATCGCCGCGAAAATCGTAAGTGAGCAATTATTTATAGAGCAGCGAGGGCGCGATCATTGAATTTTATTTGATAAATCTCCCTGTGACTATGAATTTTCGTTTGTCGCTCCTTGTTTGTGCTGTCGTCTCCTGTCAATTATAATTGCAATTATTTATTCCGTCGTAGCACAAGTCGCCAAAAAGCAAAGAACGAAGGCTTTTGAGCGAGACAATAAAGCCAGGGAAGAAGGCCAAAGCTAAATACATTAACGCTTACTCGCCAATAAATAAGACCAAGTTTCCGAAAATGAAGGACTCGAATGACGCTGCTCGTCTCGTAGAAGCCCCAACTTTTCGTCCTTCGGAGAAAGACTTTCAGGATCCGCTCGAGTACATCGAGAAGATACGCCCGATCGCCGAACAATTTGGAATCTGCAAAGTAATTCCACCGTCAAACTTTAAGGTAAGCCTTCGTCAATTGCACCCAATTGATGCGACATCTCATCTAAAAGAACGCAATGTCGAAAATTGTTACAAAATTTATTCTATCTTAATAAGGAGTAATGCAAGTATGTTGTTAATATACGTCGAGTGGAAAATAAATGAGCGTCGCAATACGCGTACATGTTGATGTAATTTCACGTAAAATTACCTTTAAATTTCAGCCCGAATGTAAAGTTTCGGATGACATGCGATTCACGGCCTACAATCATTACGTTCACCGCATGCTTCATCGTTGGGGCCCAAACGTAAGAGAAATGATGGCCATCAAAAAATATTTAGCCACGCAGAGCATAACATTGTCACAACCGCCATGGGTAATTTATTTAAGCGACGAATCGTCAATCTCCTCTCGATCTGAGAGAGGCTAATGTCAATATTAATTCCAGGTCGGTGGCATGGAGGTGGATCTTCCGCATCTCTATCAAACCGTGCAAAATTTGGGTGGTTTGAAAGAAGTGATTGAAAAGAAAAAGTGGCAAAAGGTTGCTGAGGGCATGAAAATACCCAGATCAGCTCAAGATCGTATTACTAAATTGGATGACATTTATTGCAAATATTTGCTACCTTACGACACTCTCTCGCAAAGTAAGAACATTTTCTTTTACAAGATCATTTATGGGGCAAAAACGTGGGGACTTTTTTAGGATTAAAGGCATTTGTTGCGCAATTCGTCGTTTGCATTGGCATTCTCTTCGTTACGACGTCAAGTTCTTTTTTTTTTCCTTTCTTATACTCGTTAACTTTCGTTTAATAAGAAATTGACAAGTGGTAAATATTATGTTTACTAGCTAACGAGCATGAACAATTGAATCTTCTTTTTAAAGTCACAGTCAAATCAAGATATATTATTATAAGCAAGTTTTCTCATCAATACGTGGAACTGTCGTGTAAGAATATGAAGAAATCCTGCAATAATTATAATACACGTTCTTTGTAGACGAACGAGACAAATTGTTTAAGGAAGTAGAGGATGATTGGATGAAAAGGGAGAAACAGGACAGACCGGAGGAAATGCAGTCCGTTGAGAGTGAAGATGACGAGGAGGAAGATAACGTGGATGAAATAGAGGAATGCATTGTAAAGGTAATTCGTCTTAATGTTGTTAAAGCTATGGTAAAAATGTTCCGACTTCATTTGATTGTAAGGAAAGAGTCCTTACTTTTTATTATTGATTATTATTGCATTATTATATCGTAAGTGCGTGCTCGTGTATAATTGCAATAGTCCATAATAAAAAGTGAAGTGATTTGGAACAGTCAAGTTGTATGAAAGTTAGAGGTTTTGGAAAACTATGAGCTAGTAAAGTGCAGTGCTCTTGTAAGTCTTGGTGGAATACCTTATAATAATAATAATGACTCGTGTATTTGTTTGATTGAAGGGTCGGAACATGCCGCTGAATGCGTTTTACAGGATCGCTCGGAATACGCAACGCATGTGGTTCGGCGAGACGCAACGCTCGACGAACGAGACGGACGGACCATCGGCCGAGGAAGTGGAAAGCGCATTTTGGCGGCACGTCGTCGAGAAGAAGCGCCACGTTTGCGTGCACGCGGCGAGCATCGATTCGAGTGGCCGTGGCTTTGGCTTTTCTGTCGCCAAGAACAGTCCATTTGCCCGTCACGCCTGGAACCTTAAAGTTCTTACAAACAACGCTGGCTCCGTTCTTAGGGCACTCGGACCACAAATGGGTTGGCATTTTTTTTTTAGACCCGTCATTTTTACCGGGGTTCAATAGTTGATGGTTGACCTTACTTTACCGAGGCTCTTCAGTTTCGAATTAAGCCTGTAATACGAATCCATTGTAATAAATCGACCTACTCGGCTTTTTTATTATCTTCATTGCTGCACGCATCCATTGGCTTCTAATGCTCTTTCATATTTCTACTTGTAAGTGCGTTCGATATTGTGCAGACTGTATGAAAGACAAATTAACAACAATATTAAATTTATAAGCTTGGTTTTTATAGCTGTTTATGGCAATGTGATTTAAAACTCCATTGGGTTCTGCAAATGTTGGCAATTAATTATTGGCTCGGGATTTATTAACTTATGATTTGGTGAAATGTAAAATCAACTTTACCCTCGGATAGCTATTGATTCGTATGCTCATGTTAACTACTTTCTTATTAGGTGTGATCAAATTGAAGTTCATCAATGTAATTGAATAAGGAATTGTAACGAATGCTTGCGTAACATTGTGAATAAACGGTTGACGATATCAAAGAGATACGTTTCGATTTAAATTGTAAGAAATTTATAGTCAACTTATTAAATGTACGTGCATATAACAATAATTAATAAAATCGTGTGCAATAATTAATAAATGAAGGTAAATTCGAGTTAAAATTATTACTACAAATGTAGTTACAACAATAAATAACAATAAAGAACAATAAAAAGCAATTGAAAAACAGACACGTACAAGGAATTGAATGGCTTGTGATATTTTGTAAAGAAAATAATAAAAACTGGACACTCCAATTAAAGCACTCAATTTCAGACATACGACCTTGAAATTAAAAAAAAATCCAAAATTATTAAATTATTAAGAATAATATTATTACAAAGTTTTATTGGTGACATTCATCGAATTTTGAAGTTTCCCTGAGCAAAATACAGAATTACAATGATTTATTTCTAAAATATTGCTTATTGAGTCGTAGTCACTCGTACAACTTAAATAATTTGAGTCTAAGTACACAGTAAATTCTATACATTACCCATGCAGCATATGAACATTGTGTTTTAAGACATTTTTTTACTCATGGCATTATAAACACATTAATCTTGTACCAATTCACACGGTATTGTAATTCATTTATTAAAAACACAACAACAACAAAGTATATATATGTATATGTATATGTATATATATATATATATATATGTATATATATATATGTATGTATATGTATATGTATATATATATAAAGGGGTGAAGTTTAAAAAACGCGAGGGAAGCTCATCATTCAATAAATGGGAATATCGCCAAAATTTCAAGGGCTCCGGATGGCCTTGGCACATTGCATTAACGCATAAACGTAATGTTGATAAAGGCGTGACGGTACCGACGCTGCACGTGGGGATGCTGTTCAGCGCTTGCTGCTGGTACCGCGACCCCCATGGGCTACCCTGGATCGAGTATCTGCACACGGGCGCCAAGAAGATCTGGTACGGGATCCCCAACCAGCAAAACAGCGCGTTCCGCAAGGCGCTGGTCACCATGTTCCCGCGCTACTGCAAGAACAAGACCATTTGGCTGCCCTCGGACACGGCGATGGTGCCGCCGGACATGCTCGTGAGCAACGGCGTGCCGCTCTGCCGGACGGTCCAGGAACCCGGCCAGTTCATCGTCGTGTTCCCCAAGGCGTTTACCTCGAGTATCGGGACGGGCTACGTCGTATCCGAAAGCGTGTACTTTGCACAGCAGTCCTGGCTCGAGAACGCCGAGCAGATCTTTCAGGTATGGATGCCATTGCTGATCGCTTTCCCTTATTTAACGGCTCGTCACTTGGATCGACAATTTAGAATTGTCTTGCGAGGGACGGTCGACGTCTCCGTACTCCTAACAAACTGCCCATTAAGCACTATTAAACCTCGCAATCGGGAGGCTTTTCTCTCTCCTGTCTCTTTACGTCATTTGGGATGTGTTTATTGCCGATAATGTTTAAGTGGATTCCACTTAATTTAAGTGGAGGAGCTTTTGACGAAGGCTAAGCGAAATTATTCCGAGTCTCTTGTAGTCCGCTTAACAAAAGGCTCGGACAAAAGCAACTTGAAAATACAAATATTTATTATAAATATGATCGATCGAGCAATATTGATTAGAGGAGGGAAGAAAGTATTGAAATTGGGTGGCTGGCCGATGATGGGGAATTTGATCGAGTCCAGTAATTTGCCAGGGTGCATGACCATAAATATAAATGCCTGGACGTGGAAAAACGAACTTTTTACACATTTTCGTATTATTGTTTAATTCCAGGACATTCACGACAGTTGTGAGCCCTCGATATTCTCATTCGAAAGATTATTATTCAGCATTATTAATGACTCCAGATCTCACGTCGAAGTACTTAAGCAGGTAAGCTTTGAGCTGTTGGGTATAATTAATGGAAGCGAGGCCGTTTAAGGAGCATGCAAATGTAGTTGACGGCAATGTTTGTTTACCTCTAGATTTTAGCGACGGTCGTTAGGATTTGCGCTAAAGAGATAGAGAATCGCCAAAAATTAAAAGACTTGGGACTGACAAATAGTGAAAAATTACCACTGCCAGAGACGGAAAAGAAGCGAAGGGGTAAGAAGGTAAAGAAAGAGGAAGGCGATTACGAATGTGATATTTGTCGAGCAAATTTATTTGTTTCTGTTGTGAGCAACCCCATAGACGAAAGTATTTTTTGTTCAACCCACGCAATACCGTATGTAGAAAAGCAGAAGCAAATGTTGAAAAGTTGCGTACTCATGTATACGTACAGCGAGGTCAGTAAATTATATCATTTTCTCGCCATATTGAAAGAAATCCGTTCCACTTATTTATAATGATAATCTTTTTGATATAGAGTGAACTGAACGATCTTATTCGCAAACTGAAGGACAGGATCGAAGCCAAATCTAAAAAAACTAATCAAACGAAACAGACTAAATAGGAAAAACAAATTATTTATTCGATAGATGATTGTAATTTATAAACTTGATTATATCTGATTGTATTAGATAATATCACCATTAAAATCTAGGCCAGTAAAAAAAAAAAAAAAAAAAGAGATTATTTCTCGAGGATGTTTGGCAGCCTTTTCAAAGTAGTGGACAATTTTTTATGTCACAGTGATAAAATAAAGCAAACTAGGGTTGTTAGAAAATGAAAATATTACTTTTTAGAAGAAGAAGAAGAAGAAGAGGAGGAAGAAGAAGAAGAAGAAGAAAAAAAAAGACTTAACGCAAGTGTTTTTACTTGCTCTTTAAGACATAGTTAATCTATGCATGTATTAGTCAATTTGTCGTAGGTTTCTGAAATATTTATAATGACAAAAGGAAGAAGACTTTCACGCACTGCCTATTAATTGTGTGATCGAAACTTACAATGTTGTAACTGCCGCTTAAATCAATAGGTCGCTAAAATATATATATATATATATATATACATATACATATATACATATATACATATATGATATCTAGTAAATTTGTAAAGATTCTCAATTGTTTATAGATTCGAAAGTGACATGTATTATTAGTGAGATTAAGCTTTTATTCCTAAGATTTCTAAGCATTTATGTAAAAATAATAAATACGTTTTTATCGAAGCATTTATAGGGCGCATAAGATAGTATATATTGTAATCGAAATCTTTTTTTTTTAAATTATTTGAAATTTACAATGATCTCCTTTTATATGAAATTGTATGAATGTCGAATGCGCGATGTTCATTAGATATTATTTCTTTTTTTATAATTTGGAATATCTCGACATACGCAATTTCTTATAACTATACACTAATAAAACAATTTATAATAAATATCCTCTACTTGTATATATTTCATTTTTATTAAATATATTCGATACTGTATATTAAGAACATTGATTTTTTTTTTTTTTTCATTAAATTTTTAAATACTTTCAGATACTACCGAGATAATTTTTTCAATAATTTTATAATTATATTGTAAATGTGTTAAGAGATCTTACATGTGCAATACATTTATATTATTATGTTTGTTGAAAGGAATTCTATTTAAAAAATTTATTTCAACTGTTTTCGAAAAACCTACCCTCATATTTATAATATAATTCTTTAACAAAGAACATACAAATATAAACATTTTTTTAAGTATTATATTACGTAGCATATATAATAAACAAGAATTACGCGCCTATAATGAATGTATCGTGAATTTTAAATTCTTATCGAATTCAATAAAATCCATTGAAGAAGTTTGTCGAATAATAATGTAGTTTAATATTTTTCTAATGCAGCCTTTAAATGATTTTTGTCAATATATATCAAAAATAACGAAGAATGAGAAAAAATCCAAGAATCAATTGTTTTTTTTTTTTCATTGTCAGATACGCTTTGAGAATACATTGCATGAATTATCATTTGCAGATAAATTTGTATTAGAATTAATGTATTAGAATTAATTTAAATAGAATTGTAAAGCTACGTAGTATATTTGTAAAATTAATATAAATAATGGTAGATCCTTCGAGATAATTTAATTTTTAACGTTTTTTTTTTGTAAGTAATCTGTCAATTTCGTACAAAATGAGTATTTTATACGAGAAAAATTACTCATAATAAAAAATATATTAACTTAATATTTATTCAAATATGTTACATAGGAATGCTGATAAACAAACGACGAGGAAGAATACTAATCACAGACGACGTTCAAAAGTAAATGGGCAGTAATGAACAAGTTTCAATATAAAATACAGTTATATATAGCATAAAGTAAATATTTTACATACTTCTATTTGTAAAATAAATAATAGAATTGCATGTAACTATATTTTATTTCTGAATAACGTAATAAAAATATAAGTATCGATTATTTTATAATAAATCCATGTTTTTGTACATTTGTACCGAGCCCATTATTTAAATTTTAATATGGCAGCTTTGATACTAGAATGGAGAGACATTGAAAAGCAAATTTCAATGTTGGTAAGATGAACTTCAACCAAATCTTGATCATTTGAAATGAATATTTTACGTAAAATCGTAGAATATTTCAGCTTTCGACAATTCTTAATTCGTACACGCACGGCAAATACACGCACACAACGCGCACACATCGCGCACAGGACGCGTGCGCAAGCACGCAATGGGTATACACGAATGCGTAAGTATAATCATTGGTAATAAATTTGTATTTGCAGTCGACTAAGGAGTACGCTTTCATTGTATTCAATAACTTTAAAACATTTATATCTTATCATCTAATGACTAAACATATTAATAGTTATTTAGATTTATACACAATAAACACGCTTATAAATGTATTTCACTTAATGGTTGAAAAGCAATGAAAACGTTAATACTCTTAGGAATGTCGAAATTATAAGTTATTGTATTGTGCTAAATCAGAAAAATAAGAAGAATTGCTTTCACTCTCTTCTCTGCAAGATGCTCGACAATAATTCTTTCGAATTTTCTATTCTAAATTCATCGTCTTCGTCCGAGCTAAAATTGGCATTAAGTAAGTTTGTCAGTGAACTTGATTTCTGCATTATAAGCGGAAGATTAGTGTCAATGGCTTCGTCAGACTTAGAACAACTTGTAGCTAATGAATTTGACTGCAGTTCTAATTCATTGATAGATTCCTTTTTGTGTATCATTATCTTTTGTATTACGTGTAGAATTATTCCGCCAAGGCACATAAGTAAACCTATAAAATTAAGGCCACTCATCTGATCTCCTTTCCATTCGTATGCTATGACCAGAATGCATATTTCCTGAAATAATTCAATCGATTAGATTAAAGATATTCCAAATGAATTAAAATACATATATAAGCATAATCGATAAAATAATTATTACTCTCATAACAAGAGCTTCATTCTCACTTTTAATTTTTATTTATTTAATATTATATTGTTTTCGCTACTCTAACATTACATCTGACAACGCTGATTTTAATACAACGGAACGAACGTTAACAATTGTCAATATTTCAATTTTCTTACCGACAGTTGGCAAAAATTTCATTAAATATTACAGAATTTTACTTTCACTCGCACATATTTATTAAATAAGAATTTTCATAATCAAATGAAAAGTTCTAAAGGCGAATAAATGGTTTATAAATGCACCTTAAATATTCCAGATACGGATAAGGTTAGACTAGAACCATAAGTAACAACCAAGAACTCTAAGACTTCCATGCTAAATGCTAGTATAGCTCCTCCAATAACAACAAATATTGTTGTTATTATAAGTGGGTAATTACTCCAATCGACATTCACAAGCCCATTGTATATGTCAGTTCCCTCGACCACTATGGATATGGGAAAAATTGACATTAGCATCCACGGTTGCATATAGTATATCATATCGACTGGATTTTTCAATCCAAGCTTTGACTTTTGCATTATCAGTTGTGCCATTGTCCAGCGAATTCCACTGGTAAATGATGCGAGGAGACACAATATGAAACCTAATAAATTGAAGTCCGTCGACTTGTATGTAAACATTACCAAACCACTTGATATCATGAAAACTATTCCTCCCAATACCCACGACTGAAACATACATTTTACTGTCAATATTTATTTAAAGGAAGTTTAATTATTAAAAAATTTTAACAATTAAACATAAATTGAATTAAATTAAATTCTTAAAATCTTTATTTGATATTAGTTCAAATGAAAGATATTTACATTTTTTTCAAGTTTAAAAAGAAGGGCGAATCCAAGAATAAAAATAATTGTAGTTGATTTTGTCATAGTGTACCTTGAAAAAGAATATTTTGATTATTTTTTGTTTTCACAAATATTTAGCTGTATACATATATATATATATAAATAATCATATAGAAAATGAGTTTACATTGACTAAATAAAACGTAAAAGATAAGTTATGAACTATAATATATATTTTAACCAATATGCTATAATATCAAATTGGCTTTTAAAAATTTTCAATACGAATATATTTTTTTAAATAAAACCAACGGTGTCCATTTGTTATTTTTGTTTTTTGTTTTTTCTATTGTCATAATTATAAAATGAAATGGACACTTGAGCCACGATAATGTAATTTAATATTAACGTTTTCAAATTTTCGTTTGCATAAATTTTCTGTACGAATGGAGTTTATTGAAATGGTTAACAATGAACGTGGAAAAATCTTACTCACAGAGACATTGTGATAAGCGACATAGCCCAATTGGAAAATCCTATGTCTAAGCCACTGGCGATTCCTGGTAGGCTTAAGGTCCACACTATATTGTGCCAAGATAAGCGGCAAATTTGCTGTTGTGTTTTGCAGCATTTCCTTATATATCTTATAAAACTTGATAATAAATACTTTAATACTAAATGACAGCTTACCACAAACAGTGGATAATTTAATTTCTATAAAACATTTAATTGTTATGAATCAGTATACAATTGCTATTAAAACATTCTTATATATTTCCTATTAGCTTACGTAAGTTCCGTATAGCCATTTTTGATAGAAGGTAAGTCCAATAGAAAGAACAAAGTAAACCGATATTAAAATTATAGTTTGCATCATCTTACGCCAAAAAATGGCTTTCTTTGAAACAGGTTGATAATCTTGTACGTGCTGCACAAAGTAATTATTTGTATCTTCGTCATCTCCAGTAAGTTCATATTTGATATTCGATCTTGGCATATTTTTCTTAGAACAGTGTCTATAAATAATATGCAACGAATTAATTATTGTATTGTAATGACATATTTTAAGACTAAATGCAGATGAAATAACGGGCAATCATTTTTGTACTTTGATAAAACAATTTCTATTATAATATAACTAAAATACATCGAATGTATTCGATAATTGATATCGATAAGTTTAATTACCTTCAGTCCATTTAACTAATCTGGAAAGTAGCCGACGGGCATTTATTGACATAAATGAACAGTAATTTTTATGACTAGTATCACCTGCAGTATCTTCGCCATATCCAAGTATATGTCATAATGTTGGAACTCTTCACTGTAAACCAAAAACATTGACTCTTATCGAATTGTAATTCATATTGAAAACAAGTTAAAACAATATGGTTTATGCAATTAAAACAGATAATTAAAACATTTGCGTTTGAAAACGGTATGTTGAACGAATATGTTGAAAACAGGATGTAAATCTGTAGCGAGGAATGAATCTATTGCAAATGCAATGTCTAGATAATTTAACAATGACAAATAAATAAAGTAAAATCTTGTAGATCTTCATTTATCGATAATTTTAAAAGCTAATAAAAGTAAATATTTTCTCGCCTACGTTCGTTCAGTACAATCTACCTTCTATCCACCTTACATCCACTTTTCCTCCAACATATAATGTATAAAAATTACAAAATACCGCCCTCAAAGTCTCATTACATTGATTTAATGCGACTGCATGACCTCGAATTCAAATAATCGTGAATAATTTTGAGTACTTGTGCTTTAATTATTAAAAGGCAGTTGTGCAGATGTGCAGAGGAGAGACGTAAATATAACCTCAAGTGTGGAAGCCAGTTGACGTCAACGCGTGCAGATCGAATATTTCGCTTGTTTGTGTAAGCGTGTGGATCGATCTGAGCGGCCTTGATACTTCGCGGGTCCAAAGCCCGAATCTTAATGTCATCGACTCTTCCGACGACTGCCTCACCGAGCCAACAGCTGCATTTCTTTCAATGCTTATTGATAATCGAGATTCTGAGATCCGTGGACCGTGCGCGTGGCATTATAGGGAAATATGGTTGGCTTAGGATGGCGTCTAAGTCTTTTATAATATTTTCTACATAAAAATCTATTCGAAGCTCCGTGCATTACAACGCGTATCGCGCAACTTAATATTTGGATTTATCGAGGGTATTGGATGTCGAAGTTTGTGAATTTCGCGCTCGCGTTAATGTGAGAGAGAGCTGAACGCGACATAATAAGCTCGGAATATTTAAGCAAAATAGTCATGACTAATAATAATAAACGAGACGAATTGATAAAGTCCGTTGGTCACATCTGTACCACTACTACTACTACTATTATTATTATCGTTGTTGTTGTTGTTGTTGTTGCTACTGCCACTACTACTACTACTACTGCTACTAGTACTACTATTACTACTATACTACCACTAAACTACTCCCACTAAACTACTACTACTACTATTACTGTGTATTAATATTCTTTAATGCGAAGTGGATAAAATCGCGTATATTGCAAACTCATTAGAGTTTCATTTGGCAATAAAGGCCACAATTACAATAATCACTTATAAAAGAAGTTCTTACTCTTTGTTCCCCGTCACTTTTCCGTTATATAGCGATTTCTATTCGTTATTATTATTTTTTTTCTCTTATCGACTTGAACTTATCGAAACGTTTTTATTCGCATATTGAAAATATGCCACAATTTGATACTCGTGGGATTAGGAATTTTCATGCGTTTTCACAATCACTCGCGAGCTTTCGTTAATCCACGAATTGAGCTCATATTTATTTGATAATTTCGTTTGGATTTATTAATACTGGCAAGCTACGTTTAACTTATACTTATACCGATTACTTCGTAAAAGCTAAACAACAATGCTTATATATATATACATATAAATGCTAAATTTACGTGGTAAATGCTAGTGCTCAGAATAATTAAATCTAAATATTATAAATATATTGCTTGCAAAATTGAGAATAAAATAATATGCCTTTTCTTTTCTCTCTACAATTTTCACGATAATATCAATGATTATTGTCATAAAGCAAATAAATTTTTTTTGTTTTCTTACAAATAAATGACAAACGATACTGATTCTCAATAATAAAAAAATTTCATTACCATTTAACTGAAATTTCATTTATTTTTTATTTTAATACGTATTCAATTATTTTAATTCGATTGAATTGAATAACTTTAGTGATTAATAATAGAGTATTATAGACGGTTAAGCATTAAATATTAAATAATACTTGAACGATATTATGGGATATTGAGGAGGAAGAATGGCTGAATTATGCTAAATTTTTGAAAATAATTTTCAGTTTATTAGGTTTTTGAAATTTAAAATTAATAAATGTGATTGTTATAGAAAAAGTTAATCACGTGTCAACTATCCATATCTCTATGTGATATCGTCACATTTGTTAAAATAATTAATTCTCATATTTTAATCATCGTTTATTTGAAGTTAATCTCATACATTTACTTTCTTCTTTCTATTTCTATTTTGATCGTGAATTCGTATTTAATATTTCTCAAAGTTTATTGCTTTTAATCCTTTTAAACTTATTTATTTAACCTTGCTTTTATTTTAAATCAAAAGCTTCATCTACTTGCAAATACTATTATTTGTAATATACAAGTTAAATAACAAAACAAAATAAAACTGATCTTATAATATGTTTATTTAATTTAAAGCAGTTTCGAAGACATTTAAGATCATTTAAGTACTGCTTTTATTCTTTTTTCGCATTCATATCCTTTAAATAGCTTCATATTCAATGTACTGTTATTAAAATATTAAATCGTCAAAAATCAAACTGCCTATTACTAAAAAATGTTATGTATGGCATTTAGTAATATCTGAATATATGATGAATTTTTTTAATAAAAAACATATATAGACGATAGTACTGTTTAAAAAATTTTTTCTAAAATTATCTCGATTGTTTAAATACAACCATTTTCTGCCTGTTGTAATTAAAAAAATGATTTATCGTAAAGAAAAATCAATGTAGCACAATAAATGAATAAATTATTAACCAAACGAGTTCTAATAATGTATATATCTATGTAATTTCGACTTATAATTTTATAAACCCTGTTATTTACTCTATTACGTTCGATTCCAGAGATGTTTTATATAATTCTAATAAAAAAACCAATAAAGTATTACTGCAATTTGATATACAAGTTAAATTTTTTTTATATTCTTTTTAAAATAGTAAGTATTAATAACAAAACTTTTTGTTCTTGTAAAAAATTAGTGCCAATTTGAATAAAACCTGTATTTATATTTATATTAATATATTTCCGACCACAACAATTAACGCAGGCAAAAGTGTACTCGTATTTTATTTTAAATGGTATATTAATATTTTTTAAACCCGTTTTATTTCTTTTAAAGAATAACTTAATTAATACATTAATACTTTTAATTGCATAAAAGAATATAAATACGTTAAAAATCATATGATCAAAAAATTAGAAAATTAAATTGGCCTTCCTCTTTTTTATTTCATTGCGTATATTTCATATAAACAAAAACTTGTTTTAAAGCTTAATTGTATGTAATTAATGTACAAGCTAGGCAATCATATCTAATTAATTATAATAATTGAAGATATTAAAATGTTTTATTTTTCTATAAATACTTTTACAGAGATAAATATGCTTTCTTCTTTAAAAATAAATATAATATTACATAAACTTTGAAGTCCAAAAATTACAATTTGTATTTTACGTACTATATAAGTAATATTGATTTTCTAGAATGTTTTAAAATAAAAGTAAATGACATGGATTTTTGAATTATATATTAACGAAGTACATATTCAAACAAAAAGAAAGATAAACTGTAACACATTTCAGGAAATGTTTATTATATCTGTCAACTTTATTTATTCATAGTTTAACACTCTTACTTTTACATTAGTTTATCCACTTTGATCGAAATAATACCAACTCTATGAGTTCATGTTATTTTATTATTAATTTTATTTAAGTCCCGCAATTACATTTACACGTTCTGTTTTATTTTCTAGCTAAACGTAACTAAAATTACGTATATTTAAGTAAGTATCTACTTTCGTTTAATATGAAAATTGTAATATTCATATTAAGTTTAAGAAATTTCTTAAAAAGTACATGAAAAATGTTAAATTATGCAAATATCCGTTAATATTTTCGAATTAGTCACACGTACAAAAATTATGAATTATCATATAAATATTTAAATTCTTTGTGTTTATCGTGATTCTCATATTAAACTATTGTAGGCTGGCAGTGTTAATTGACACTCATTTTCATCTAATTTCAAAATTTATTTTTCATCAATTTTTCATGTTATTACTGTACAGCTCATTTACATTATTATACTATGAATTATTGTTAAATTTTTATGAAATATTGGGTAAATCCATTATTAAAAACAAAATAGCATTCGATCCAATATATATATATATATATGCGTGTGTACATGTGTAGGCTATTTGACATTATTTTAGTTTGTTGAACGTATAATACAAAAAATCTTTAAAATCTATATCATTGTTTAAGTTAAAAGTTTATGTTTTACACGAATTAAAAGACTTCAAAGAATAAAAAACCAGTTTTGAAAAAAAAGTATAATTTTATCTATGCTTAAAATTTTAATAATCAAAGAAAAATAATAATAATTTATAATTTACAAATATCATGCTTATTTTAATAGTATATAGTTTGTATATCTTTTTATATAATTCAAGAATAACATTTACTTCGAAACAGTTTTTTTTGTTTTTTAATAAAATCTTGCTGCAAATAAAAATTCAATGCATAAAACAATGCAGAAAGTGAGTGTAATTTTAGCTTTACAGCAACACAAATATTTCTGTCATTTACGAAATAAACATTCAATAATTAATGGTGTTTGATATAAAAATACTTGTTAAAAATAAAAAAATAAAAACGGCATATTAAAACATGTAAAATTTGTGTACATTTAATAAAATTTTACAAAATTGAGCGAAAATTTCTCTAAAATTAATACTAATTATTGCATAGAATTTTTATAATTTAAATAAATTTCCTGAAACTCTTTGAATTCTATTATATTTCTTGGATAACAATTTAGACTTTATTTATATATTTGTCATCCCTTAATTATCAACAATTATCAATTCATAAAAATGTATTATATAAAATATTTTATTCTATTAATATTAGCAAACTACGTTGTTATTTTCATGTTATGGTGCATTAATTTAAGATATAGATTTTTAAACAAAACTTGTAATTATTCTTTAATGTTTGAAGTAGTTGCGAATTCAAGATACTATACAAAGAAAAAAATACAATTAATTCGACATGTGACTGCGTAGTAAATGATACGTGTGCCAAAATAAACATTCTAAAGAGATTTCATACATTTGATTATGTGTTTTATTGAAAAGTAAACATGATTTATGTTATTTGTTAGTGACAAGTTCAAATAAATACGACTAAATTTATAAAAATATATTTTCAAATATAAAGTCGACGAAATTAACGCCTTAAATACGCCTTTTTCATTCGATGCTAAAATAAGTTATTCATCGTTTAATAAATTTATGCTTATTAATTAATGATAAAAGTAATGTTATAAATAGATAATTTGACTTTTAAAGAATTGGTATGTAATAATAATATAAATTCTCGTCATTGCATAATTTAGTCGTTATAATAGTTTTCACCTTGCCAATTATATCCATTCATTTCTATTTTACCCTAGATATTGTCTATGTAAAATTCTAGAATAGAGAAACACCATTAAGTTATTTATCATTCAAGGCTCAAATTAGATGTGAAATAGCATTTATATCGTGAGTTTCTTCATCTTTGATCACTTGAACGAGTGCCTTACAGTAAGCTGTAATCGCCGGCTTACATCGGTTACTTTCAACGAACGCAGCCATGGAACCTCCATCAAATACAAAACGAGTCACGATCTTGAGCAACTCAATTACTTTCTACATTAGCTTTAATCTCCATTTTGTATAAAAGCAGCGAAGCCTCTTCGAATCTGCGCCCTCGGCGACAAATTTAAAACGCCTGGCTTTGTTGTAGCTTTAAGGCCAATTCCGCGTACATCGGTAATTACATCGAATTCGTCCGCCGCCAGATGTGACGCGCGAGCAAGCAATATGGATCAACCAGGATCACATATCGTCAGCACATTCCGCGTCGTTACTATTTAATAAAAACGGAGCCGGGCACATTGAGGAATGCCGTGGTGCATGGTGCCATGGTGCACGGTAAAGAGAAGCTCGCACCGTCCGCTCCGGCAAATAGGTAACAGCGATCGTGCGATGCTCGGCGGGTATGGGTCCCACCTCTTAGGAGTCGGCCCCCGTCGTCGAAGTCGAGGATGACGAGGCCTTGTTCGAACTATGTTATCTGCGCTCGCTGCGGCTGCCGTTTCTGCTGTAGCTACCGCGACCCCGGGGCCCGCTTTTCGTGCTCGAGGACTTGCCGCTCGTCGTCGAGGTCGTCGATGAGGACGAGCTGCTCGTCGTGCTCTGGGACTGTCAAACAGAAAGATTTCTCAGGTTAGCTATCGCTGGCTGACTAGTTCATCGGCTTTGATTTAGAGTTCGGTCGGGACGAGGATGGATGGGAGGGCCGAAGCTCCAGCTGTCCCCGAGTGTCATTATAAATCGCCTTAATTCGGAATCCCGTTCGTTTGGCTTAAGCTCAACGAGCATCGAAGGCCGTAAAAGGAGCGCATGGCTTTGCGCGTGGGGGCATTTGATAATGAATCTTTGAAAAATCGAGCGATAAGCTTCTCGCTTCGTTCCGATTCATTTAATCGTTCTTATTGCTAATAAAAATTATAATTGCAATGTAACATGCGTTTTAATGTGAAATTATCAAAATGGGCTGAGAGGTATTAACTATTCAGTAATAAAATTAATGCAACGCTGATAATGGCTGTACATTACAATAATTTTATCTTTATGAAACCAATAAATGCACTTTTCTTATTGCGTATATACTGTTAATGGCAGCACTGGAGAAGTTATGGTTTAGCTTGGCTGTTCAACCGTGCATTTTAAGAATAATAAAACAAACTTTAGTAATGTTAGCAAAAACCGCTGATGTTAAATTGATTAGAAAATCATTCCATTTATCGTGTGTGCTCTTTATATTTCAATGCAATATGTAATGAACAGTATTTATCGAAATTCAGAAAGATGTACAAGTATTGAAATCAATTACTTGTTGTATTCAAAGACGCGCGCACACATATATAAGATGCCTACCCGTGCCCATCAACTGTCAAGTACATTGCATATACATGCATGTATATATATATATATATATATATATATACACATTTACGATTATTTAATTTAATAGGAAGGTATTATTGAAATTTGAAATGCGAATGCTTACTTGTGAAGAATTATTACTACCGCTGTTACTATTGGCTCCATTACCACTTTTACCAGACGATGTCGTATTGTTCGTCGTGGTGGAAGTTGTTGGTGCTGTTGCACTGCCCTGGGTCGTCTGTAGGTGATTGTAAGCAAAAATTAATTGACAGTTCGTGTTAGCCGTGACAGTGTTAAATACTAGCGAGAATGCTTGTGAGAATACTAAAATTATATTTGTTATGATATTCATTAAAAACCGTAGTAAAGGCCTAACAAAGGGCAATTTCGTTCTTAATTTTTCGTTATTTCCTTCTGATTTCAAAGTATTTTAATTTGTTATTGTTTACAATCGAATAATATCGACTGCTTAATAGGCTCAAGTGCACCATTTTAAAATATGTGTATATTTTATTGCCTTAAATATTTCTAAGGGAGAGATAACGCGATAGTGCAAATCACTGCTAAAAATATATCAGCGACAAGGTGCTTGCATTTTCATGCTTATCACGAGTATATTAATTTTTATGTGGCAATCATTATTAATTGCCTTAATTTAAATAAACCTGTAACATAAAGCAGCGTATGTACTATGCGAGCATTTACACTTAAGTAAATGTCAATTTCCTTCCCATTGAAACAGTAGCGTACAATATTTCAAGTCATATCTAGATGATTTCTAAATAGATTCTAAAAAATTATTTTAAACCCTTTTGTTTGTAAACATCAATAAAATAAACCTTGCAATACGAGGAATATTTTAAGAAAATTCTTACAGTACGTAATAATTTTCATTATAGAAAATTCACGACAATTCTATATTTAATTACAGCCCTAACTCTTCTTAAATTTAAATAAAAGAAAATAGATCTTTACTTTTTTATTTTTAAGAAATAAAATTAGTCAGGCTTAACTATATATTTAATGTAGAATACACGTCAATTTACGATAAAACTCGATTGTTTATTTCTCGTAGCAATAAGTAAATGAATAAATAAATGAAAAGGATGTGTGTATATATATATATATATGTACGTTTATGTGAAAAAAAATTGTAATTTTGTTACTATTAACTATTAATAGTTGGCATTGCGAAGACTGCCTTCTTCTTTTATTTTCACGTATAATTTTCATTAACATCACGTGGAGAAATGAAAATGTTTGGTTATGACTTGGTGCATAATATTAAATTCATTATATAAATTCCATAGCTTACAGTAAAATTATAATATTAGTTCGATATACAGGTATTTCTAATTTTATTTAATTTAATTTTATCTTAAACAATCACAAGTACGTACGAAAATTTATGTAAATCGTGGAATATCAATAATATTCTTTAACGAAAATACTTCAATATATAAATGTATATTTATAATTTTAATATTAAATATTAAGAGACACTAGGCTATCTTAACTTTAATATTAATAACTTTGGCTACAAATAAAAATAATACAATTCGGTTAAATATTTAACTATATGTAAATCAATTTAAAATAGTTATAGAAATTAATTTGCTTTTTTGTAAAAAGTATACCGAAGGAGTAGTATTTTAATTTTAATCAAATCTATAATCAAAACTTTGTAATAAATACCAAAATTTGTTCTTGCGTTATTTCAATATCAACAAAAAGAAAAATCATTCAAGATTGTGAATATATATTTTGGTATTTCTGAAAATTATGTAAAATTAATGAAGCATTGTAAAATGTTCGAGAATGAAATTGAAAAATTCAATTTTCAATTGATTTCAATTAAAATTTTAAGCATGAGAATTTTTTCCTTATCATTTACAGAGATTGCACTGACATTCAAAAGTATCTTTTTATTGCACATGTATACGATTAGGTGTAAATAATTAATATAATATTAAATAAAATTAAATATAAAAATTAAACTTGAATAAAACTACGCATGCATTATTTATTAAAGACTTAATAAAAAATAAAAAATAAAAAGTAAAAGAAGCTTTTCCTATTTTACCAGTAAAGATCTTACTGGGGGTCCAGCAATGTTGTTGGCATTGCCATTGTTGGTGACATTATTGTTGCCAGCAGATCCCGAACACTGGTTTACTAATTGCGCGCCCACTGTTGGATTGGGTTCGCTCATATTTAGCTGCTCGTTAATAACCATACAAAACTCTCCAATCTTTTGTATGTCTCCATTTTTACCAGAATATAACGTTAGACACTGTCTCCAAACGGATGCATAACCTTTGGTTAATCGAACTATATCTCCAGGTACAATCAGCGTTCCAGGCTCATCCCAAATCGATACATTCATGCATGCTGTACTATCCGCAACTGGGAAAAAAAAACCATAAAACAATTAGTATTTATTAAATCCAACTAAATTTTGTTTGAAATACTCTTGATTTTTTATAATACCACTACTAGTACTAATAATAATAAAAAAAGGAAACTCTTAACAATAATTATATGCTATTAAATTTTTAATAAATTTATAATTTTTTATAATATAATTGTATTTACAGTCGCTGCTTTTCTCATAAATTTTCAATTTCATTTATCCCATCCATTATGCACAAAAAGGTACAATGATTATTTATTGATTTACTTAGAAACTTAATGAAACCTAAGAAAAGTGGATCATACCATTTTAATTATTAAATTTATGCAGAATATTTTGCAATATATTGAACGACACGATGATAAAGCATAGCTACGATCGAAATATCAATATTAATATTAATAGAATTGCCCTAGAAGCCCTAAAAAAAATATAAAATTACAGAAGAATAGCCATTGTTTCTCTTACCTTTGAAAGTTCGAACTTCGCGGTTTTCTTTCGTTATGGTGGGATGACCAACCTCGAGGACGATAAATACTACATTAATATTCTTTTGGCCGGGGCGTATATCTTTAATCAGCACATACTCCATAATGTCGTTATATTATTTTCTCTATTACGATTCTTTAATTGGCAGCGTAAATCAAAAGAACAAACGAAACAACACGCATCCACAATATCACTACTTTGGTCTTGATAATCCTTTCTTGAACTCCGCCTTCCAACGTACTATCTTCTCTCGCTTCCTCCCCCTCCCACTCTCCTTTATTGTTCTTTTCTTTTTACCAATACGTTGAAAGCCGTTTGATTACTATAAATAGGTAATCGCGGCGCGAGGAAAGAGAAGAGGAGATCGGAATATGCAGGAGAGCTCGAGGAGGCGCCTAGTGTGCCGGGAGCTGAAATTCTTGCAAAGTAGTGTTTAGCGACTCGTACGGGTTTTGTGCGTTTCGACTGGCCGCCTCATGGATACGTAGAGACAATGAGCAGTTTTATTTATTTATAAATACGTCCGATTAGTAGGCTAACTGCTTTCTTTCACGCAGAAAAATATCGCCCTCGCAGTTTTGGCCCGAGTGCTGATGAACATCGGCCATGTTTCCACGCACCTCCTTTTTATATGTTTATCCCCACTTTTGTTTGCCTCTCTGTCTGCTCTGTCGCTTCGTCCATCATATGTAAGACACTCGTTAGAAGCTTAATTTTTTCTCTTTTCAACTGGTGGGGAATTTCTTACGCGCGCACGTGCCATGTGCATGCACCCACACACCCACGAGCTCGCCACATATAATATATGCATGCACATCTATATATATATACGTGTGCACGCACATGCACGTACGTAGTGCGTTGGATTTTTTTGTTTTCAATTCCCGCCCTTTTTCAACATCTTTTTCACGTGATTTTGTTAAATTGGCGATGGACGCTGAGATTTATGCTCGCCAATTAATTGAGGTTCGATTAGCTCTCTATGAGATTATGAGCTTGGTAAATAAAGAATTATCGATGGCAAGCATAGCAAGGCGTGTAGTTCAAAGGAAAATGATTAGGCATGCCAACACGTGGGATACGTAGCGGCGTAGAGAACGTAAAGTGACGACATTTTATTTGAATAAGGTTATTCGTCGAACCATCGTGAAATTATCACAGCTCCATTAATTGGTCGTGAAATCGATGCCGAAAATCAATGTCTCGGTATGGCCTATAAAGTTGGGCAACAATTAATATTGAGCTGGCTGGGCAACAAGGCATTCGGTTTGAATGTGCGCTACCACGGGGAGCGGTAGGTAGGAGTGGTAGGGGGAAAATAAGCAGAATAACGTCTCGGAAGTCGAGTATTAATTATAACGTTCCCGTTCCGACGTTTCGGTTCAGGTTCTGTTATTCTCGACTTTTCATTTCTCCAAAGATAATCTGGGTGAAGTCAGAGCTTGTGGGGAGAGTAATGCGCGACACCTTGTAATGCGCGTGTATAAATATACTTAGTTACAAAGGATCGGACAAGAGGTAAATGTCAACATCTTACGACTGAACATGGATGAGGATTCTTTAGATCCGAAAAAATTGAGGCCAACATTAGAGACTTATAAAAAGTTATCGCAGGACATATCCAATCATGATACTATTTTGAAGGTAGGTGGTGTGTTGTAATATTTTGCGATTTCTATTTTACTTTGCTTATTAAGTAATTGGCCTTGTCGTGTGATTGTTTTTGCAGGATAAAACGGTGCTCTCCTATGTTGCTGTTGTTTTAGAATATCCCGACGAGGAAATCGTGTTGCTGGCTCTAGATATTCTCGAGACCTTTATTAAAAATGTGGAAAACTATAATCACATAACCTCGACCTTTGGTGTTAGGGAAGCCCTCGATGCAGTTATCAATAAATATGCTTTGAACAATGTGAAATTGACTAAACGAGCGCAGCAAATTAAAGATAATATAGAACGCATGAAACCACCAATTTATAATTTACGTAGTCGATGTAGAAGAGTTATAGAGCCCAAGAAACTGAAAACTCACGTCATTGTCTTACACGTACATGGCTTGTTACCTGTAAGTTCAATCAGTGATCTATAAAATTAATGAGCCGAAATTAAAATTAAAATTTTTTTCATTAATCAATGAAATTGATGTAACTTGTTCATATTCATTTGTTATCGTTAATTTATTATCAAATAGGAAACAAGAACAGAGTTAGAATATACTTTAATAAGAATCGAAGGTCTAATTTCTTTAGTTGTTGATGTGGAACATCAACGTGTGACAATGAGAGCATTAGTCAATGTATTACCTAAACAAATTGCCGAAGCTATTAAGGATAATAATCCAAATATGGAGGCAAGATTAGTTACTAGAAATAAATATAATCAAGAATTTTTAGTTAAATTGGTGAGTTATTAATTATTTCAATAAAACAGTAAATAATGTTTAATTTCAGTGTTAACCGATCGACTAAAATTTGAAATAATTTTCTTTTTTTTTAACAATTATTGAAATTAATTTTTTATTCATAAATATTTGTTTTTCAATAGATCGAGCGGTTTATTTGATTTACGTGTACTACATTAGTTTAAATTTAAAACTTTGTAAAATCTGTCAAGTTTCTAATTTAATTTATTTATCATATTTATCATTTAGAATTCAATTTAGTTGCTTTTTGAATATATTTTTGAAAAAATTTGTTTTTTAAATTGATTTATTCAAAACAATTGATTTATTTTTAGATCGATACAGAAACAGAGGACTGTGATGATCTGCCAGAATATTTAATGGATAATGACGAACAGATGGAAGGAAAAGAAGGTGTTTTATCTCTGTTTACAGGTTTAAGGCAAAGTGCATCTACGTTCTATAAATCAACAACTGAATTCCTACACAATTCCTTTTATTGGTGAATAAAAAAAAAAGTCGTATTAAGAATTGTATATATTTCCTAAGCGTATTTGGAAAAATTGTTGAGTTCCGCATTTATCCAAATAAGTCGATGCTCTAAGAGATTTTTGACTGTAGAAAAACTATAGCAGTGAGTATTGACTTTTATGTAACGTGATTAAGAAACGAGCATTGAATCTCGGTTTCTAAAAGATCTTTAGTTGGTGTTATGAGTTTTAAAGTTTTTTGTACATTTTGATTTTATTATCCATAAATCATTGTTCGCTCAATTGCTTCACATTATTCAGTATGATCGTTAATCATAAGTGTTAATTCGTAATTTTTAAACTGTATGAAACCTTATTAAGTGTGCGTGATAGAATATTCGTGTTACTATTTTAACTTCAAAAATAATTATCGCAAATTTATCTAAAGTTATTGCATTGACTTCCATTATTAAACTTAATTATTATGAAGATTGAAGGACCTACGATGTCTCTTATGCTAGAAAATTCTACATATGTACATATGTAATGCATCTATCACTTTTATTTAACATTGATGAAGAGTGCTTCTAGCATTTTACTCTAACTCAACTCGATTTATGAAAGAAAAATGAACCGTCTTTGAATGCGATGGGCTTAAGCATTTTGTTATACTCATCAATCATGAGGCTGTGCGAATAAATATTTTATATACACGTTATCTCTTACATTTCTTCAAGTGAAATGACAAACGTTTACTTAGTACTGTTAAAATGATATAAAGATATATTACATAAAATCAAACAAATTAACGAATATTTATCTAATACCATTAACAAATTATTAGAAACAATGTTAAATGTAAAATGATTGCGAGTATATCATCTGCGGTTCCTTAATTTTATTTTGCACAATGTATTATGCATATTAAAGACTAACGAAATTAAATACAGCAAATGAAAGAGAGATCCTAATTAATTTTGTCTATGTAATGACTACTAATGCGATACAAATGTTTTTGTTTTATTGGATTCTAAAAATATGTAATAAATATATACAGATGATTATTTGAATATAATGAATAATTTGATCACTTTAGCCTGTTAATGAAATGTTACTAATTGTTTTTTTTTTTTTTTTTTTTTTCTTTTCTTAATGAATATTATTAATATAAAGAATAAGCTGTTCACTGTTTATCAGACTTTTACATGATGTTTTTAAAATATATAATATTATACTAAATAAGTTTGAGCATAATTTGACTTTATAAGCTTATGTAAAAAGATATTTCTTCGTTTGGTGTAACAAAGTGAAAAATAAATATTACACCACAAAAGATTAATATATCTTAATATGTTTACTGGTTTTTTTTATTATATTATAAAAATGTGCCTATATGATAATGCATATAATAAGTTAAATAATACTAAACAATAAATTTTCAGCAATGTAACGATTAAATATAAATTATTTTTATTTTGGCGTTGTTTTTAAATAAATAGCTATCGATTTGAATTTCTTTTAACTTGTCAATTTTTTAAACTGCATTTAAACTGAATTTGTTCTATACGTATGAATTATTTTTAATCATTTGGGAGATATAAAATTATTCGTATGAAAATAATTCAAATGAATACAGCAGAATGTATTTTTTTATTATAATTATAATATAATTTCATCGATAAAAATACTAGTTATTAAGTTGGTTTTGTCTACAATTCTATCTAATCTATTTAGTAATGGATGATGGTTATATAGATTATGGTTAGAGTTCAGAATTACGAATACACAATTGAATTTATGTAGAGACTTTATTATATACTAATAAGTTATATAAGTAACACGAAAGTTTGTAGATCTTTTACAATCAACTACAGAACCAGTTGGTTAAGGGGTCATTGAATGCATAGTAGAATTGACCACTTTGCATCATTACAATGGATACAGTGTGTTTGAATTATTTTCTAAAGGTATGCCTCTTATAAAGAAACTTAATTTTGTTGTTGATTATTGTTGTCTGAGCACATGGACAGGCTGGCTAACCTTACGCTTATTTTATAAATTCAATCAGTTTGCGATTGTATTGTCTATATGTACAAATATATAATAATTGTCATTAAGGCAATATGAGTTTTTTTTTCAAGCAGGTACAACATTGCTAGACTATCTTTATTTCATAGAAATAATGAAAATATTTGAGTACACCGCATTATATTTAAGTATAAATTTGAAATATTATTTATCATTATCTTTTTGTCGATACTGCTATTTTGTCATTGAAAAATCTAAGGTTTTCATCGAAAGTAAGTAGTTAATACATGCTTGAAATTGAGTATCAAATGAAAGTAATATCTTAATTACTATTATTTATTACAAATGTCAGGTTGCGCATTACAGTAGTTCTTCCTTTTTTATTTTTTTCTCCCTTTTTCTTCTCTTATAAGTACTCCAATAATTTATTTACTTTTTGTCTCAAGAACACAATCTACCGTATTACATATTTGCCACAAGGCACACACGTATATAAATCTCGTATATAACAGTATTTTTTGTATTACACTTACCGCCATACATTGTGTATCGATTACTAAATTTATGAAATTTTTTATTTCCTTTGTTCCTTCAATCGTCGACTTTATTACAGTGGCAGTTGGAAGGAATTTTACTTTTGTATTGTTCACTCAACGAATTCGAATATATCTGTTTGTACGACTTGATACAAGTGCACCGAAAAATAATTGCCATCATTGTAAATATTCAATATTGAAAAATATTGCATTGCCATACATCGAACATGTTTAGGCACTCCGTACATTAAACTTTATACTTACATATATGCTACAGAAAAAAAGCTTATATAAAACGTTCTTTCAGTGCCACGTCTATACGTTGCTTTAATAATCAACAGTTAAAGCCTAAATTTGCATTTAAATTATTCATACGGCACAACACCCTTATCTCTTTGTAAGTCGTCAATTGATATTTCTACTCTTAATCGTTTCACACTGGACGTTGATTTCGTAATTTGGCGAATGCGTACGCTTAACCTAATACTTTTTGCTTCAACACATAGAAAAAACTCTCAACAGACATTGTATAATCACCCTTCTTTAATAATATTCGCTATAAAAATTTTCAAAAATTGTTTCTCTCCTTCCTACGCTGATTTGTATTTCCCTTAATTTACGATCTTCGCTTATATAACTACATATTACACAGGTTACAGTAAAAAATTATACATTATTCTATCCACATTGTGGATACTATATGGAATGCTATATTATACGACATTAATATTCATCTAGCATACTCACTAAGAGGAACTGTACAAAAGTAATCGAAAGTTCATTTGAAGTTCTATACATTTTTCGCCGTAAAAAAAAAAAAAAAGTGAGTGTAAACATGTATGTACAAAATATTTACGCACATTACAAAAATCGTATGATAGATTATTTATTTCGAACGGCAGATGCACCCTAACTGGAAATTATAGCAGTTGATTTGTCAAATGGCAATTTTTACATTTAACGTATATATAAGTATGTTTTTTATGCATAAACTAGCACAAAGTCTTAATTATGAGAGTATAAACGATATATATATTCTACTTTGCAATCCCTACGAGTTATCAATATTTCTCTCCGCGAAACCAACTTGGCTTTCTTTGCACTACAAAATGCACTTTATCATATACCTTAGAATGATATAAAAAAATTCGCCTCTCACCAGTGAATGTGAGATGAAGAGAAACGAGACATTTTGATTGAACAGAATATATTTCAGTGCAACTTTCTTTCACATGACAAATAAATCACAATTCGCCAAAACTAAAACAAGATCACTCATCAATCCACCAATTAATCTATAAATACCATTAGTGTGTGTCCACCACGTACTCGGCACACGCGCGCAAACATTTATTTACAAAATACTTAAAGTAAATTCACTAAGTAACGTTTCGAATGTGACACACTCGTGCTCATCCTCCTCCTCCTCTTATACGTGTGCTACGACTTTGCCTTTTATAAAGGTTGATAAATTCCAACGACAATAATCCAGCGATTATTAAGATGAAAGAAAAAAATAAAAAAATAAAAATCGCAATTGTTTCAAAATCAACGTGTTAACGAGAACTTCCATATTAATTGACTAATTCGTATATATATATATATATATATATATATACCTGTGTTTTTGTGTTTGTGTGTGTGTGTGCGCGCGCTTGCGTGTGTATTTACTTACGTGCTTCAACTATGTTTCATAATTATATGATTTTAATCTTTACCGATACAAGCAAATTGAACTCGGTAAGATTAAATTATAATTTTTAAATATAAGTCTTATGTATAATTAACTCTACAACCTGTACCTTTCTCCATACTGATTATAAAAAATTTATATTTTATAGCCTTTCTCTTGAAATTTACGATGCTTCTTACTGTTCATAATTCATTGTGAATTCTTTCAATTTACATAGGCAAGTATTTTAATTGTTATTCAACTAACAAGAAAAAAATCATTACGATGAAACTCATTTGAAGAGGATTTTTATCCTATATTGTTTTTAAACTTATTGTTATTTGTATAGAATACATGAAATACTGTGCAATATCCTATGATTTCATGATAATTATGTGACAGAATAGCCTAGGAAATTTACCAATCAAGATGACAATGTGATTATAAATAAGAATTTATTTAAACTTAAACACTCGTTTCCCTAGTAGTCTAAATAGTGCTCTAAATATTTAAAATAAATAAATATTTAGTTGAATACTTTTATTGTTATAATTTCAATTAGACTTAATCATTGCTTTTTTAAATCAACCCCCAACCCCCAACCCCCGCCCTTCCTCCCCTTCGCCACATACAATTTTTGTACATTTAGGATACTGTATCAATTAATTATAGATCTATCAAGTCGTTTAGATACTTTGAAGATTTTACTTAAATGATAATATAATTTTCGAAATAGCACGCAATTAAAATGAGCCGTTACACAACTTTCATATTAATCATTTGCTATTGTAGAAAATAGTTACGAACTTTTAGTCGAACCCGTAGGGTCCAACCCAAGTTTCGTTTCCCCGAAAAATAAAATTTAAAATGTTGAATTTGCTCCAACATTTTGGGGATTTGAAGTTTACAGGTTATATAAATTATGAATTACAATTTAGAAAGTCAATTGAAAAATAATCTCAATATACGAATATAAATTTTCAACTTAATTTTACTCCTAGATTCAGACTTTTAATTGAATTTTCAATAATGCAAGTAGATTACATTGCACGCGAGAAGAGTTCTTATTGAAATTTATGCCCAGATCGAACCATTTCAATGATTATGACAATTGGAAATAAGTTGCGAGAAAGAAGTCGTTGATCGCAACGTTGCCTAAAATTTGATAAATTTTGGCCGTTTATAATACTACTACTACTTAACGATAATTGACGATTTAATTATGAATAATAATGAATATCTCTGCGTGCTTATTGTTCGTTACGAGGTTGGGAGGAGCAGCCCTGGCGTTATTGTTCTAGAAAAGGAACGACAATGTTCGAGTGGAGTAGTAGAGCTCAAGTAAAGGGTTGCAGATAAATAAGCCAATCTATGTTGAATGAACCAAGTGTCGAAAGGACGAGGCGAGAGAAAAGGAACACACGTGCGAGATCGTTGTCGATGGAATGTGCCAACCAAGCAAATAAAAATGCCTAGACTCTGCTCTCGCACTTGAGGGCTGTAGTGGCGAGATGCGAGGTTATCGTGACTTCGCTGATCTCGTCCGTTTCGGATTGGCTCGCGGACGACGACGACGACGACGACGACGACGACGAGGATGACGAGGACGACGACGAGGAGGTGGAGGAACCGCCACTCGTATCGTCACCGACCGCTCTCCTTACCACGAGGCTATTGCACGCGGAAAGTGTGCGTTTGCGGGGCGCGTACTTGAGATGTCCCGCGGGGGTGGACTCGCAGGAGCCGACCCTGCGGAAAGCTCGCTGCACCTCGGGGTTGCTCTCGAGGGTGGACGACTGGCTGGAGGGTGGGTGGGAGTACTCCGAGGTGTTCTCCTCGTCCGAGGCGAGGACACGCTTGATGTTTGCGACGCTCGGCAGAGACGGCTTCGAGCGTCGATGATGCCTGCACCCTGGACCAATTGGCCGCCTCGCCACGCTGTAATAAAACATGGGCAGTTCGTTGATTCATGGGCATGCGAGCGTTGGGATTCGAATTCGAGATCAACCAGAGGATGAGATAATTATGATAATTGAGAGGGGAGATGGTCGCTGTGGGAGAGGAGAGTGACGCGGCGAGAAAATTCGTTGTTTGGATAGTTGTTTCCTTCGAGCCTTTTAATTTTGCAATTGCGAGATCTCAGCGAAATCAAGTAATTTCGAATATCTCAATAAGCACGAGAACTTTCCTTTGACATAAAAGATTTGCAAGTATAATTCCATTATTTAATTAATATTCTCGACTAATAATAATCCTCGACATATGTTTGCCAGGGACAAGTGATTAGGTATTTCATTGACATTAAACTTCGTTCGAAAATTAGAATTTTTTATTGCTTAAAAAGTTTTTACAATTGGAAAAATTATTATAATCCATAGATGTTAAAGGAATTGCTCTTAAATCCAAAACCCAAAATAATTGCTCGTTGTCTATTATGCAGCTGATATCATCTACTGAATATTAATAGCATTAAAACATTAAAATTAATACTCATTATTTCGTCCGATTTTTTACGACTATTTTCACTATTATCTAAATATCATTTATTTCATTACAAAAATTGTATAAAAACGTGCTTTACATAAATGTCTTTACATAAATGAATAATACTAAATGTCATTATGTATGTCTTAGAAAGCTGTTTGAGTAGTGTTCAGTTGGTAAAGTTATAGATAATTTTGAATCTCATGTTATTGAATCTCAATGTATAATTTAACTGAAATAGTACTAGATGCATTAGTATACTTGTAAATAATTATAATATTCAACTCAATATGCACCAAGAACGATGTTGTTCAATCACAAATCACTACTGCCACTTAAATAATATTGCAAACGACAATAATAATTACCTTCTTCTTCTAAGCGAGTAATTGTAAGTATAATTTGGATCCTCTCCTTCTTCATCTGACCAGCTCTCCTCTTCGCCCGCGTCTCCATCTTCGTTGCGCAGGTCATCGATTACATCGGCATTAGGTCTTATATCATTTTCCGAACATTTCTCTACGACTTGACCTGGCAATTTCTGTAAGTCTTCTTTTAGCCGTCTACGTAAATACAATTTTCAATTGGTTAATAATTTTATTGCGATACCGCAACATAAAACTCGTAATCATTAACGGGCGCAAGGAACTACTTGATCTAGTGGTGGCTGGTCTTTATGTATGGAGTATCGTACATTTGCAATTGGTCGAACATTTATTGTCTACTTTACGAATGAATCAAAGACATTGACAAGTTCTTGTGTTTATACGATTACGCATATGCAGCTGCAGCGGTTTCAAGCAGTCGTTTTCCAAAGACTTTACTGCGATTTAAAAAGGCAATGTGGCTCTCACTAATAAATAAAGTCAACTCCATAAAAGCTTGTGCAAATCTTATATGGAAACGCGTACCTCCATCGCATAAACGACCTCTCATTTATTCTTATTAATTGCCATAAAAATTACCCGTGCGTGACAACGTTGCAGCGATTTCCATTATCCATAGGTGACATAAGTCTATTTGCATTCAATATTTCATTGACCTTCCTTCCCAACGTCTCCAAATGATCGTCGTCACTGCAATCCCTCAATCTCTCGCTATTCCCGTTCAGTCGATTGTCACTGAGAGGCTCGGGACTCGAGCACGGGCTATTCACGGACTGCCTGCGATGCTGGTACTGCTGAGACTCGGCGCTGTTACCGTTGTTCTGGCAGTCTAGGGTTGATTTTGGATAAAGGCGGTTCGACGACACCTCGAAAATGTATCTGTCCTGTACGGATGGTCGCCGATGCTGTTGGAGCAGTTGGTGATCCGTGGGCAAAGAGTCGATTTCGCTCGTACCTGGCACTTCTGTCTGCGTCTGGTTGTCCACTAAACGACTAGCCGAAATCTCCGCAGTCTGCAAAAATCATCATCATCATCATCATCATCATCGTCGTCGTCGTCGTCGTCGTCGTCGTCGTCGTAGTGAATTTAAACTAACATACTTAATAGAGATAGTTATTGGTAAAATGGGAGAAACAGGGGAAAGGAAATTATTCTTTTATTTGCGCTAGATGCGATGATAGTTTGGATAAGCTCGTGGAAATGTGCACCCTTACCGTTTATAGTGGCGTGGAGAAGATTGGGAAAGATGGGGAAACGGGGCTAAAGCTCACTTTTCGTTCTCGCTGAGGACTGGATCTTGGACTAGAACTAATACCGCAGCCAGAGCCCACGCGTCGATGGCGAAATTTTCTCTGCTTAAAGCTATTGGGCAATATGACGGTCTCGGGCTTGTTGGCGTCGTTTAGCTGTGTGCAGAGAGTCGCCTTCACGGGACTCGGTGGCAGATTTGTCGGCGAGAGCGGCGACATGGGACTCGGCGAGGAAAACTGAATGGTCGTATTGCGCCGACGATTTAGTCGCTCCTGGCATTTCAGTAGGGGATGGACTATTCGCTTCTTGCCTTGTTTGTGACCGGATTGCTGTTCTCTCCTTTAAAACGAGCAAACGACGAGGCGGTTAGGAGTTGACGTTACTCGTACTGTCAAACACTACTTCAGTCAATGAATATACGTCTAAGCCTTTTACGTCTCGCGATAAAATTAAATGCCGGTGGCCTTTGTTGCCTCGTCACAACATGTAAATAATTAATGGATAATGCATTTGATGTGGAAATATATGAAAGGGCGCTTTAACGACGCTCGGCTGTAATAGATTTCCATTGAATTTGTAATGCACAATAATCGAATGCTAGTCGTTACTTTATGCGCATGAAAAATAATCTTACTTCATCACGTCCCTTTCGCGCTGCTCAAGTTGTAATAAGACTGCACTCAGTTCCATATAAAGGTTGTTGGTGCGCTCCAATTTACGTTCGTAATGTTCTCGGATGTCTTGAGCGTGTCGTAACTCGTCCTCACGTCGGCGTATCAGATCCGCTTCGAAACGAGGACTACTCGAGTTGTCACTCTGTATTTGTTTCATGTGCTCTCTGATTTCTTCCTTCCACGTTTGCTGCGAACGTAACGTCGTTTTATAAAATCGATTAAAACTAAGCGAGCCTTCGTCAACACTACCGACGTTCAATTACAATGCCAGGCATTGAGGAATTACGAGATTAATAATAAATTAGAGCCAAGGCACCGCAGATTTGCATAAGTATTGTGTGTAATGATTACCTGAGCCCTAAAGTATTCGTCTTGCGTAGTACTTTCGAGCTCAACAGCTGCAATTTGCAAATGCATTTCAATGTGCTTGAACGATGGCCTGTTTCTTGGTTTTGCCGCCCAGCATTGCTCAACCAATATTCTATAACCATCGGGGCAGGTTGTCGGAATTGGTAAACGTAGCGAATTATTACCAACTCCGTACATTATTGCCGACGAATCTACATCTTTGTAAGGTATTTCGCCACTAAGGAGCTCCCACAATACTACGCCGTATGACCTATTGATATTAAAATGTCGCCGTGTTAACTGCGGGAATCATCGCGAACGTATAAAGAATTATAAAATTTATAATGGATTGTGATTGTTTTTTTTTTCTTTTTTTACCAAATATCCACTTTCTCGGAACACGGCTCGTTTCTAATGATTTCAGGTGCCATCCATGCAACTGTTCCAGCAAAGGTCATTCTCGTGCTTTTTTCATTCCATTCGCGACTAGTGCCGAAATCGCTTATTTTCACAACTTCCTCCCGTCCAATTAAAACACTAAAAAAAACATACAAACAACAACAAAAATAACATATATATCCATGGATTCCAATTTCAATATATATCCATGGATTCCAATTTCAATATATATCCATGGATTCCAATTTCAACATACATCAATGGAATCTAAAATTCCAATCAATCGGCCATGCATTATTTGTCGATTCATCATTGATCGAGGATTTATATTCATTGAATATGTTTAACTAAATGATTAAATGACAATTACACAATGCTAAATATTACTTTTAGATTAATGGTAAATTTCTATAAAAATTTCTTAAATTTACGGCCAAATTTAATAAAATTGTATTATTCTAGGTAACAATTAACAATCATTCGACCTACTTTGGACTTTTTAGATCTCTGTGAATTATTTTGTGATCGTGTAAGTATCTCATGCCAGCTGCTATTTGCTTTGACCAAGATGATAATCGAGGGGGTGGAACCGATTCTCCTGCTCTGAGTAAATCATATAACGGACCGGAAGGGCAGAACTCCATTATTATACAATAACATGGAGCTTGAGTACATACACCTCTGAAAAAATAATTTATAAATTGTAAGAACTTTACTATGGTCTACACTTATCGAACAGATTATTTCATCTGTTAGTTATAAACTTTATGCTCGTTAATATATAATCAATTTAATCAAACAATTTTTTATTTTAATTTCAATATTCTCGATGAAATAAAATTCTATAATTTAAATTGTTAATTTATGATATTTTATCGTAAAGTTTAATGGCAAAATTAATAATGACACTGAATATTAAAATCAAGAATAAAGAAAAATTAATAATTTGAAAAGTATTTTAAACAATTTTAAAACAATGTACATTAATTTTTATTCCCTATTAAATATTTTGTATTTTACTTACTTAAATTGTACAATATTTGGATGATTCAATTTACGAAGATGTCGAATATCAGTTTCTCGAGGTTCTCTCACTTTTTTAACAGCTACAATTTCTTTTTTTAATTTCCCACTGAAAACTGCTCCCTGAGCACCAGATCCTAGCCACTGCAGTTCACTGATGTATTCGAAAGGTATCTCCCAGTCATCAGCTGAAAGATAATATATTTATATAACTTTCTTTATATACATGAAATGTAATAGTTAAATAATAAAAAATACGTTGTTATAATGAAGAAATACTAATAACAACAAAAACGTCCAAATGATTTCTCTAATTTTGTAAAAAGAAACAAACAATAGTAAGTTAAAAATCTAATTATTTTATTTAATGATATAGAATATATATTAAGGTTAACACTTGTTTTCCAAATCACTAAAAAATATCATTTAAAAAATAATTGATTACATAATTTCAATATAGATACATTTATCGTAACCAAAATTTACTAAGACTTGGCAAAAATTTCAAAATATCATGCGCAACTTACTTTGGCTTCCTTTAATTTTTTCACTAAAAGTCACTTTATTAATCAAATTAAAAACTGGCTGCATGCATCCTGCTATCCAAGCAAACGGTCTTTGGGAATATACAGTTTCTGGTGCAACAGTTGGTTTATTTGTTGATTCGCTGGAATCCGTATTGCTTTCTGAATTAATGTTGCTGCAGTTTGGAATTTGAACTCTATGTGACACACTAAGTACTGGATCTACGGCTATGGTGCTAAGTTGTCCCAATTCATCTTGAATACACATCATACTGTAAGCAGATAAAAAGTTCATTTTAATTCATAGTTATTTGTTTGCTAGATTGTAATATTTGTATTATTTTCTTTGTACATTCATTATATCAAAACATTCTTGATAAGTGCATAGAACGATTTTATGATATTTAGATTATATAACCACTCATATAGGTTTAAATAGTACATTAACATTAAACAACGAAAATTAACTAGAAATTTAACGATGGATATTCAGATATTTATAAATTATTTATAAATATTTTCATTTAAGTTACATTGGTTGATAAATAATCACAATTTAATAGTGATTATTGAAATATTGTTTACAGGCTTGATGATTTTAAAAATATAATTACAATTAAATAACACTTTATATAATACAAGAATAAAAAAAGAGAAAACAAGCTCCTTCGTATCGGTCGATGAATAACAAATTATTCTATTTCTTACTCTACGCATTTACACTTCTACAACATAAAATTCCTATAGATTTTGTATTAATTAAATTAGTTATATTTAAATTAATTACAACATAATTATTATTATCGATTAAAGCTTTGGGTAATTTAATAATAATATAACGGTAGCTCGACTTTAGAAAAACTTGTTTATATACAAATTAGAAATGATATTACAATTAAAATACCATGAAAGCTTATTGTAATTACATAGTAAATAGTCAAGTGCAATAGGAATTAATATCTTAACCATCGCATCCTTAAAATGTATATATACATGCATATATTCATCCATATAAATATATATGTACATATATATGTATATACGCATATATATATATATATGTATATAGGTATCTATATTATCTATATATATATATATATATACGAATCTTACTTGACATAAAGAATGATAAGTTAATAAACTGCAAAATCTCCTTTAATACCGCACAGAATATGCAATCAATTCACCGCGAGAATCGTCGTATATCACGAATTCAGAATCTTATATTTAAATGCAAATGCTGTCACATTAGCTTCTTATCCTCGTACACAGCAATAACAATCAAACTATCCATCGTTATTCCTAACCAAATCAGTGGCATAGCCTAGCTTCCTCCCTTCTATCGAAAACAGCCAAGTAATAAGCAGTAATTTGCTCGTTCGAAGAAAAGTGAGAGCTCAGAAGAGCTGGAAAAGGAAAGCACGAAGACAAGGTTTGCGCTCACCTAGTGGCAACGTTGCCATTAGCGAGGACGTCACGACGATGCTCCTCTTCTTGACCCTCAGATTTTCTGAGGAAAAAGCGCGTGAGCACCATCCTACCGCGCTTAACATATGGGCAGAACAGACAGGAGAACGTGGTGAACGCACTTCGAGAGAACGACGACGCCACTGTTGCTGTTGTTGTTTCGTCAGCGCGTCGACGTCCTCGTCGTCTTGGTTCTTACTTTGGTTAACGCGTTAAAAAAGTACAGAAATCGCGGATCGACGCAAACGAGAAATGAGAACTAAAGAGGCGCCGCAAGCGCTTGCCAGACTCTCTTTCTCTCCCTCCCACCCACTCTGCCCCCCCCTCCCACGATTATATACGCGCATATATACATATATAGATATATATATATACATCTTTCTTTCGCTGCCTTCCCCTCTCTCGCTCTTTCGCCAATTCTTCTCTCTTTGAGAATTTTAAGCGAACAGTGTACGTCATGTATATAGTTAATGCTCTCTCCATCCCTTTTTCTTTTACGTACATTAAAACACGCGCGACAGAGACATAAAATTATAGTTGAACGTGTATTATCGTGATTATGTGCACTGTTAGTAGGTGTTTGATCAATTTTTTAATGAAAATCAGCTTCTGCTTTATGAAAAATCGCTTGGGCAACTCGATTAATGTTACGTTGTGATATTAATTTTACGGTAATAGTGCGACAACAACAGACGAGAGTATTATATAATGTGCACATTCGATAGGATGGAAATATTAAAATTCTCAATAGGTTAGGTGTGTAAAAGTTTATTCGTTTCTTCTTGGGTTTCATTAGAATCAGATTGTATTAAGGTAGCGAATAAATAGACTATTTTATTATATCATACACTGCGAAGAGCTTATTCATTTAAATATTTAAAAATAGAAATTAGCTATTCAAAATAACCATTAGATTACAATTACATTGAATTGCAGCGCTTAATGTCACAGTATGTGATTGTAATAAAGGAAAGACAATAGATATTTTAATTTGTTTTCATTAGATACTATTCGATGGGCTAAGAGATCTCTGTGTGTGTGTGCGTGCGCGCGTGTGTTTGTATTTAGACTTTCGCGATATCTGAATTTTAGTTGATTGCTAAGTTATGGGCAGGCAGATCTGTTTATATACATATTATGCGAAAAAAGCATGAACTGCCACACACGTGCACAGGCACACCCGGGCAACAAGTTTATTATTAAATTGCATCTGTAGTGGTTTACGTAGTGTAAGAACGCCTTTGATTAATCAATTTTATACTCGGGGAAGTAAAATTTAAAGTAAGTAATAGGTTAGGTTTTCATGATGAAACTGTCCAATCAATACGTAGTTTTTGTATGCGAAAATCTCAATATCAATTACGTAAACATTTTTTGATAAAGTTTCATATAGTACATTTTCAATTATTTATTTAAAAAAATTAACCAAAAATTATAATTGAAAGGGCCATTATCGTAACCATATAAAAATATATGGTTTATTAAAGATTCCTACTGTAACGTAAATAACATTCGATGCATATAATAAATAGAAAAATATATATAATACATCGGTAGTTTAAAAAACCAAATAATGAAATTAGTTATATAGTTATCACGTTGGAGAATAAGTATTTATTGGAAAAATAAAAATTTCAGAGGGTTAAAATATCCTTTGAAAGAGTAGAAATATTCTTTTTGTTAAATATATTCATCATAAATGATGAATGATTTCGCGCGACAACATAAAACCCGAAATTCAATTTACATAATTCAAGTGACTTAAAACTAGTTGACCTTCACTTTACACATGTCTCAACTTTGCATAAAAGCTAATTGATCTTTGCAAGTAATATTTCAACAAATAGAAAAATGTTACATTCTGAACAAATTAATAGCTTTTCATTTACTTACTTTGAAACAAATGTTAAAATGTAATTTGATTGATAAAAAAGAGAACAACTACATGTTCACTTGCAACTTTAATTTATGTTACTTGTCGCTATTAATAAAAATGAGAGGATTCTCATTTAATCATTAATTTTTTATAAAGTAGAAGTAATTTACAATTTTACTTGCAAAAAGGTTTTGTCTTGATATCTAAAGTTTAGAAATATTTTAAATAAGTAACACATAAAAATTACGAATATTATTGTGTACAAAAAGAATTTTCAACTATACTATTATGTAAGTAGTGATAAGATATAAGAGCGAAGAAGTGCATTAAATTGAATAGAAAATGTTACTATTTTCTTACATCATTTTTATTGCCATAATTATTAAGAAATTTTTTTTTTTAAATTGAATAATATTGAATAATATTTCGATAAAATTATACAATACACAAATCAATGATGTAATAATTAATAATTCTTAATTTCTAGTTGTGTTCAAGTTCAATTTTTGCAATGCAACTCCTCATATTAACTATATTATTTTTATCAATAATTACTCGGTTAGATATTTGTTTGCGGTATTGTTGAACTCGAAATCTACAGTCTTTTATTGTTAATTATTTATTGATACAGTAACAACTGTAAAGATATTTCTGCTATGATTAAAAAACAGATTACATTTTTTAGAGATTCTATCTACATAGGATAAATTTAGAATGTAAAAAGTTTAAATTTAAATACTAAACTTAACGAGAAGAATATAAGTGTTTACTATATTTAATAATGTATTTTTTTATTTATTTATTTTGATATAAAAAAATTTAATAGTGTTATCAGAGCTATTTTAAAACTTGAATAAGTCAATTCACTTTTAAATTGAGAATTATATACAGAGAGATATTTGTTGGCAACCGCAGCGCTTGTATATAATATTATTAGAAGACATAGTGATTTTACAATTCTTAAACTACTGCAATTTTCAATATTAGCTGCAATAATTTAACATGTATTATAGCATATTAATATGAGACTTTCATCACCTACGATTTTTACACACTATGAGTGAAAATTAACAAATAGCTACCGATCACCTTTTTCGATTAAGTTCAACACATTAATATTTATTATAACTCCGATACTAATAAATCTTAGGTAGTACGAAACATATGCACGATTTTAATTCGCAACAAAAGACTATCGAAGTAATTGTATACAATCAATTAAAAAAAATTAATGAAAAGTCTCCTTTTTCGTAATTACACTATCTCATGCGATTTTAAAAGCATTTCGAATGACCTCCGTTAATTCAGCAGCCTGTATTTTTCACGCTCTTATTGCGTATTTCATACGTGTATGTGAATCCGTGAGTTTGTTGTTACATCAACTCATTCGTAGATTCGCTGCAGAATGCGTAATCAGGGAAACTTTTGTCAATGGCTATACAGGTTTAAAATACTGTACTGATTATAGCTATTACATTACGTATGCACATTTTAAGCACTATTTTGAATAATATTTTTTATTTTATATAATTATAAACATATTTCCACAAGTCAGCTTTAATAATAGTGATCCTAAGGAAAATAGAATCCCTATAAATATTAATGAAATAAAGTATTTAATATGCAAATGATGTTTACGATTCTTTCAAGTTAGAAATATGTGATTGCGTAATTAATTGTAAGTTTTATTTAACGGTTTCAACCCCTATTTAGAGAAAAAAAAGGAACCATAAAAAAATTGATTAAAAAATCAATTGGATATTATGGTTTCAAATAAGAAACGATGTTTTAAAATATTTATTTATTCATTCGAATATTAATATAGACATTTACAAGTTTTTATTTATAATTATATCACATTTATTTGTATTATATGATTTGTATTAGTGAACAATAATATGTAAGTTATTTACAATATAAATTATAACAGAAAAATATATAGTGATTATACATCAGTTATAAATATTTTACAAATTTCAATTTAATTATTGAATTTTAGCGATACATTTTGAAAGATTGATTTACCTTTTAATTTGAAAGCAATACATTTTCTTAAACTATATTTCAATTGTTTCTATATGACGATAATTAATACTCAGCTTCTAATATAATGTATTAGTTGAAGTTGTAAAAGGGTCAAAGGTACATTTGAAATCTCGTACATTTTATATTTAATAATTTTTAAATATGAATAATAATAGCCATTATTTATGCTCTTTAAATTGAGTTAAGGCTTTTAATTTTGTATAATCATCGTAAAATGATTTATTTATTTTAAATCGAATAAATGGTTTTTACGGTTGTTTATATTAATTTTTCATAGCACATTTATGTGATTCTTAATTTAACCGTTTGTTTAAATATTTTTTTAATTATATATGTTTTTTAAAATTTAATATATTTACAACTATTTATTAAGAAACTGCGTGGGAGTGCGCGCGCGCGCACGCGCACACACACACACACACACACAAGCAAACAACGTCCAATTCCGATAATAGTACGGATTAGTTAAAATGTTATAAAAAATGAGTAAGTACATAAATAAACTGACATGATGTAATTTCAAAAAATTTAATCGTGTTCACGAAGAATTAATTAAATTGATTGTTAAAAATTATGGTAGAAGTGGCAAAGATATTCAAAACTTATCTATAAATGCGAAACTGTTTTTTCACATTACATTACATGAGCCGATATAAATATAAAAAAGAATTTATCATCGTCACGAGCGGATTAAAATTAGTAGATACAAATGCATTCCAAATAAGCGCAAATAATGTATTTGATACGTTTATTATAATACACAATTAATAAATATTAAAAATAATTTTGAAATAATTAAATGATTTAAGATAATTTTTAAATTCGTTTTTAAAATAATATTTTAAAGATAGTTAACTGAAATTTATACATTCATACATACATGCATATATGTATATTTATATGTAGATATGTCATGGCCCATTTTCTCTTATTTATAATCGTTAAGTGAACTATTTACCATTGTAGCTGTTTTATTTTAAACAATATCTGCAGGTCCTTAAACCATAGCATCAATATGCTTAACCGTACAATACATCGGAAAATATAATATTAACATAAAATTTAAATGAAATCGAGGAGATATGTTTAAGGAGTGCTGGACAAGCGGTTAATTCTAGCTTTCGTCGCATCGATCTCTGTTATCTATCCTAACCGCGGTAAGATAACTCCGTCGCTAATTGTGCACATGGTTATACTCAATTTCTATTGCATACATGCTGATGCACACGCGCACTCGAGTCAACATGCGTTTTTTTCTTTCATCATCAGAACTGCGACGATTTAATAGTTGTTGTTTGGAGGTGAAAAGCATTTGGCCACCGAAAGAGCAATTGCTTGGGCTCGGATGTCCCGTATGCGCGTTACACCCGTTATAAACCAGCAGACGATGGAGAAAGACGAAAATGAGAAGGAGAGAAAGGGGAAGAGGCGCAGGTCCTTGAACGGCTCAACAACTTGAGCGCTCGCTATTCTGCGCATCCAGGCTAACCTGTCGACAGGTGGACGGCACACTAAAGTTTTAAAAGTTTTCTTTCGCTACGTGGGTCTCGATCGTCGTTATATGAATTTTCTAAGAGCGCGTCGACTGCGCTGCCCCACACATTTCCTCTTCCTTTGCCGATCTCTCCCCCCCCCCTGGCTTGGGCTACGTCAACAATCATCACTTATTCATCGATCTCTTGCCTCTCTTCCAAGTTTTATAGCCAGGCCAATTTATCATAACACGGTTTACTTGAGTAAAGAGAGAAAAGCCGGTTGGATTCTTTGAAACATTTGTGTCCTTTTATGCATTTGAATTTGTTCGGATGATTACGTAATGCCGGCCTCTTTCTAATGAGATGTCTTATAAAAAATAATATTCATTTATAAGGGACAACTGACATCACAATAAGTACACATTCAAGCGAACTATTGCATTATTTTATAAAGAATTTCGGTATTTTTACGATCAGAGAAAACCCCCTTTTCACTTGAATATCGTCGATGCTTATTAGGCACAAAATCCTCTTAGACCAAAAGAATCAGCATCGCTTCGTATCGCCCGACTACTTTTATTTTCCTCTTTTTTCCACTCGCTCTCTTCCTCTCGTTTTTCTCATTTCTTTTTTCGGTCTGCCTTCTCTCGTTTTCACTCACAGCGACGCTTCGTCGTCTTTACAGAGAAGGGATCAAGGACACGAGCGTTGTCGTTGTGGCAGCACCGCGACGATGGTTTTCGGCTCTTTCGACGCCACAGCCAAGCCTTTTTCTTCGATCATAATCGCCATTATCTTCATTTATTTATTTCTTTATTTATTATTATTATTTAGAATTTTTTCTCTCTCTCTTTTTTTTTTTCAACTTCCACTCATTATCGTCGCCCCAATAATTCACATAATAATTACTCGATCATTGCAATATAATGCCCTTATATTTGGCTTAAATTTAAGATTTACTTTTCATTTACGTTTTTCATCCGTAGTCAGAAGATCGCTATTGAATTTGCTGCTTCTCAGGGCCGAGGATTCGCAATTCAAGTATTTGTTGAACGTTTCAGCTGATACATTCTTATCCTCACTTTAAATAATTTTCAACGTTATATTATCGACGAAGGCTGCATAATGCAAATGCTTAATGGAGTTTTTAATAAATTAAGATTGGTAGGGGGCAAACTTCTCGAAGCCGTTCCCTTAGCCGCACATGCCACTTTAAAATAACGATGACTTTTTAATTAAGATTTTTATTATCCTTTAAGTAAAAATTCGCCGCATCACGTAATACTCTACAAGTAGCCGTGCGTGCACCTTCAAGCTTTTAAACGACTTTCTCGTTCCTCGCACAATTTTTCCTCATTCGCTTTATTTGGCAAATGTTTAACGAGTCTATCGACCAAGTTCACAAATCAAAGCATCAAAACATCGACTCCCGTGTATTTAAATTTAAGTCATTAGTAACAATATTTATTATCACTAGTACACGCCGCAAACAGTTGACGAAACCAATAGATAATGGAATAACCATTTTAAAATACCGACCCCTTACTTAATTTATGTTAAATATTGTAAAACTATCGCCGATACCAGCTATGCCATAAGCCTCTTTCTATTCGCTAAAAATCCTAGCGAGCAATGCAATTCTCGCCCCGAAATGGAATACCGCACGCGCAATCCGACTACTAGTAAACGTGCCACTCTCCAGATATATATATATATATAGAGAGAGAGAGAGCGACAATCGCCTTGTCCGATTCAAAACAAAGCAATAAAATAAGTCCCGGTGACGGCCTACTCGACATTTAGCCAAATGAAGGCGAAAAAGGAAAAAGGCCGATCTGTCAGGCGAAGATCGGCTGCTGCTGCTGCTGCTGCATTGACACACTTTCGCGCACGTGCGCCTGGCTTCTTTAAGAGAGGTCGAATGGCCAAAAATACCGAGGACCCGTGGAGGCGTCGGCGCACCAGCCACGGTAAGGTCAAGCTGGACTCTGGACTCGGGGATGGGCAATTAGCTTGGTGGGCTCACCTGTTGGGGTAGGAGGCGTCCGGTTGGGAGGCCGCTTGTAGGACGACCGGCGCCGTTGGCTCTTCCTGGACCTCGAACTTGCCGATCCCGTAGCTCTCTGGCTGGCCGAGTGCCTCGGTCTCGGCCGGCGTGCGCATCTTCGT
>JAPYYT010000545.1:0-57108 GCA_030522565.1 Ceratosolen corneri
CAAGCTTTGTCGGTTATAATACACACGCACTAGATATAACACTTTCAATCATAGAAATATTAAAGGAGAGAGCTCGTATATCAAACGGAATCTCGAACACAAAGCGAGTAATTTTCTTTTTAATTCAATCTCATTTATAATTTATTTTTTATCAAAGTAATTTTATTTACATTAACATTTTATGTCTTAATAATTAGAATACTTTTTTTATATAAACTTTTTTCTTAAATTTATTATACGAAACTTTTTTTACTGCCTTGATACTTTTATAAATTTATTTAGAATTGAAAATTATTTTATCTATTTAAACTATTTTTGGGATTTTTTTACGTAAATATTAATATACTTATTTTTTGTCGGAAATATTTCTTTCTTATCATGTTTTTCAATTTTCACTTTAAACAATCAAACTTTTCTTGTATTACGTTTCTTTTCGATTTAGTGGATCTTTTCTGACATTCTTTATGAAGGAAGACATTTTCTCTTCATCTAGCTTTAATTCGTGAGCTTATATCCAATAGGGAAAATTTAAAAAAAATTTTTAATATCTCTTTTTTTTCATTGTCCATTTTTAATAATTATACTTTCATTTTAAAGCTTTTCTCGTATTTATGTAATATTGTAAAGATTTACGATTTTATCTACACTACATTCAGACATCTTTCCGGGGAAAACTTTTCTTATATTTATTCGATATCTTTTTTCACCTATATTCATTTTGAATTGTTTTTCAATTAAATAATTTTTTATTTACCGAAATAATTTAAAAAATTTATTTTCTAATGATTTATCAAAGTTTTCTTTTATATCGACACTATTAGATATCTTTTTATTAAAAATTTCTTTTATTGAACACTTTTGATGCTGATATATAATTGGAAAAGTGTTTTATTTTTTGCCAAAACGTATTGAAAGAGTTCATTGTACATCAAAAACTTTATTTATCACTCAAATTCTATTTATCATCACCAGAATGTTTTTTTGGTTTATCTTGATATTTTTCATAAATTTATTTTTAGTTTTTTTATAACTTATCTTTGCGACATACATTTTGTTTAAAGATTATTTACTAAAAATCAATAATTAAACAGTTTGATAACAGATAAAAATTGAAAATCTATTAAAATATGAGGAGAGGGATTAAATAACAAATTTTTGAAATTACACAATATTTTCAAAACAGTAAAATAGTTAAAAATATCAATAATTATTACAAATCGATACAAATACAGAAACTTTTATTTAAAGTAGAATCTAAATTAATTCATATAATATAAATATGCTTATTTTTATTGTGAAAATTTAAATGATTATGAAACTCCTTCACTTAATATATTTTATATTGAAAATTATCATTTGTATAGCAAATTTTAATAATTAATATAGAAAAATTATTTAGATCAAATAAAAAACTTTAACAGTTATTAAAATAATAGAACATATTTCATTTAATCAACGAAATGTGTTCAGTTCGTTATATTTTAAATCATTCGTATCTTATTTTGATACTAACAAAATAAAATTATACTTTATTTCTTAATAACCTTTGTTTTGCTTTTCAAGAAAAAAGATATATAAATTTAATAAGAATATTAAATATAACTAATTTTTTAATATACTAATAACTAACTATTATTATCAGTCATTTAAAAATTGTCAATATATGACGGCGATATTTATTTGTCAACAATTACGAATATATTGAATAAACCTCTATAAAAATAATAAATTATAGCTGAATAATTAGCTGTCAACCAATCACCGAAACTTCTCTCATAGATGAACAAGTAGAATCCCCCTCGCAATGAACGGGGCGCTCCCAGCAGAATCGGTTAGAACCTTCTTGAATCGTTTAGAAATCTATCGATTTGCAATCTCTCAATACAAAGTTGTGTATAGTGAATAATTTCTCAGCGATCAGTGCATGTAATCAAGTAACAAGGTTCAAAGACGCGCACTGAGAGGGAAGCAAGTGCTCAAAGGCAGCCACCAATATTCAAACGCCCTGTAAATAAGGATGCGCGAGCAAGCACAGGCAGTGTAATCAAGGAAGCCGCTACTGATGCGCAATTCATCAATTGCCCGCGGCATAAGTCTGTGCCTGATTCATCCTGCAGCTGTACGGGCTACAACGACATATAATTCATAAATACATAACACAACTCCAAGCGTCATGATATTCAATTTACGCCTGAACATTGGACCCGTACGAAATTTAAGATTACAATAGCATTATATTAATACTATATCGTCTACAGACAGCATTATATTTCAATAGGTTAAAATAAAAACCGTTTTACAACATTACACACGCCGTCTTCGCTTCTGTTTTATTTCACCTGCTATCTTTCTACCTCCACTATCCCCCTGTCCCTCTCACCATCTGGAAGAGTGTTTTCACTGGCTTAATTTCCGAACAATAGATTATTTTAAAATATCCGTTGTAGAAATAGAGCAAATGGTCGATTCAAAATTTTTCTTGGGGGTCCATACTGACAAGGGTATTGAGTTATTGAAAACAGTCGGTTCTATTTTACATTTACATTTGAAAATAATTTTACATATTTTTAAAAATGATGTCAAAATCTTTTGAACAATTTCCACATTAAAAAAAAACAAAATAATCATATCAAGCTTGTTTAATATTGAAATGGTTTATTAGAATTGAAACTATTTTAATATATTGTCAATTTAATGTATTAAAAAGATTATAATTCATATATCTCCAAATTACCAGGATTATATAATTGATTTAAAAAACTGATTTATGTTACAAAAATTCGCAAATCTGTATAGCTAATTATACCGATTTAATATTATTTCGAATTTTCTTGATTCTGTTTTACTTTTAAATAATAATAAAGGATGCATCTTATTATAGATTTTAGATAATATTACAATTGAAAAAGAATTTATGTTATAAAACTAATAATGTTAATAAGATTGTATTTACCAACACAAATAATATTCGTTTGCATTAAGCTATACTAATACCATTTTTGGAGTTATTTAGATATAATTTAGTACAATTAATATCTCATTAACAATAATAAACATAACAATATTAATAGTATGACAGTATCATAAGAATTTTCTCTAAATAAAACAACTTCAAAAATGTAATATAATGTAATACACATATATAAAAATAGAATGTCTGTTGAATTCATAAATTTTTATATAATTTAGTATATTAAAAAATATTTTATAACTTTTTTAAATACTGTTATAATAAGTATGAAAGTTTAGGTCGGGCTAATTTTTATGGTCAAAGTGCAAAGCATTAAAAAAATTAAAACTTTTTACTATACTTATTTGTAGTTTCGACGTTCCGTATACTATGCGATCTGTCGAAGCTGAGTTGAAGACATGAATACATTTAATTTGGATTTTATATTATCATTAAGAGCCAATACATTTAGATCTTTATTGCATATAATAAAAACAAATATAGTCTCATCGAGCCGTATTTGTTTTCTCCTCTTTTTTATTTTAAAGTTAAGTTATTATTAAATTCATTTAATAAATATTCGTTTATTTAAATATTGCTTAATCATCAAATGTACGTATAAATTATGTTTTTAATGTTAAATTATCACCATAAAATATACAATGGCTGTAGATCTTTAAAATGCAGATAAGTTAAATATGAGAAATACAATTTTCATTTGGAGAAATCATATTTTAAATATGATTGTTAAATAATTAAAATTAGTAGGTAATATAAGTAAATTATTTATTAAATATATATTTTTATAATTTACATTAATAAAACAGTACTACGTAATGTATAGTTTTATAGTGAGTATTATAAAATATTTTTATGTAGAAGAATATAAAATAATATATGAGAAATATAAATATAATAGAAAATTATTAAATAAAGATATTTTTTTAGGAAAACTATATTAAAAATAGATAAAATAATATACAAATAGCGATAAATATATTTGAAAATTGTTATTATTAAATATCTATAGATATTTTAAGGTATTAATGAAATAATTTAAGAAAAAATAAATAAGAGAATAAATAAGAGAATAAAAGAATGTAATTTTTAATATCACAAACAAATATGTGATTTATAATCAGGTATAAACAAATTTTGTATATAAAAAATACAGAATAACTTTACCTGAAGAACTACTTTACCTTAGGTATTTAGATTTAGATTTAGAACAATTTACATTAGGTATATTAGATGGTTAAAAAGAAAGAAGTAAATATTAGATTAAAAGAGTATATATTTTAACACTAATAAACAAATTTTTAATAAAATAGTTGTGCAACTTATGATTATTATAAAGGTTGGAGCTTATAAATCTTTTAATAGCATATTTTATAATTTATAAGATTAATTAATTTACAGTAAGCACGTTAAATAAAAAATAGTTCAATTACAAATTAAAAAAAAATAATTTAAAATACATCTACTCTTTGTCATATAATAATAATGATATATGATCTTATAATGATCTATTTACATAACTTAAATTTAAAAATAATTTGTTTTAAATAATAATTAATATTATTTTAGACATGAAGATTTAAGTCTTGAAAAAAGGAAAACAACTTTATAAATTTATAATCTACGTTTAAAAACAATTTATTAATTAAATATATTTTGGAAAATAATACATATTTTATAATTTTATTTATTTTAAATTTAAATTTCATTTTTAATAATTTAATTCAATTTAATTTTTTAACAATAAAAAAGTAAGTTATTTTATGAAACAATTTTATTACCCTAATATATAGTTTTTTTTATCTCTTTATTAAATATTTATTGTTAATGTTCTTAATAGTTAAATATTAAATGAAAACTTATAAGAATATGTATTACTTTACTTACAATAATTATTTTAAATACTTTAATGAATTACTCACTAGAGTTTTTCTTTTTTAATTTTATCAGAAATTGTATATTTATCATAAACTTTTGTGGGATCGTATGGTTCCCATCGACTAGCTGGAAATATATGTTTATTTCTTTCGTACCATGATCTGAAATAGTATAATTGATAGATATTATTATTATCTTTGGAAAATAATACATTTTGCTTACCGAAGTAATACTTTCCCTGCATGGGATTCTTCAGTCTCAACAGATGCATCAGACATCATTCTAATATCATCATGTACATCAAAAGTAAAAAGAGGTCCACTTTTTCCTCTTGCCTTTATTAAACAATGTCATTGATTTTCTGTATTATAGTATTTATTTATAACAACATAGTTTATCTTATAATACCTTAGTTACAATGAAATCATAAAATGTGTAGTGATGTGGAAGTATTAAATCTTCTTTTACATACATTAACTGATCGGCCATTACTGTTTTTAATTCACTGAATTCTTTTCTTAATACTTCTAAACATCGTTGAAGAAGTTGATATATTGAATTACCTGAATAGTATAAAATAAGATCAATGAATACAAATAAAATAAAAATTAATATGTATGAAATAAATGGAAATAATTACCTTTTTTCATTGTAACACTACGTCTGTGCCCAGATCCATCCCAATAACTGAAAGTAATTTCGATTTCTTCTTCTTTAAGTGCATTTTGTTTTTGGGCCCATTCTTGTCTAAGTTCTTCTCTTAATTTATTTTCTTCTTCTTCTCTTTCTCTATCAGGTAAAAAACTTGTATCAACATCTGGATTTTTCTTAATTTTTTTTACTGTAAGTTCTAAACATTCGACTGATTTCTTTTTTTTTATATTTGAATCTTCTTGAAAATTATCTTGTTCTTCCTCTTCATCTAAATTAAAAGATAAAGCTTGAATTTGTTTCTTTTGTTTTGTTCTTTCTGCTTGTTTAGCAGCAAGTGCTCGTTCTTTTTCTTGTTCCTTTTCTTTTTCTTTCTGGGCTAATTTTCTTTCACGTTCTTTTACAATATTTTCTTGTTTTGCTTTCATTTCATCCAAAGTAACCAAACCAATAGTAGAAGTTTTAAGTTGTTGTTCAACTGCATTATAATGCGTGGCAAATTTATTTTCTATATTATGTATTTTTAAATCATTTTCTATTTTCTTTTTCCGAAGTTCAATTTCCTGTTGAGCTATTTCTCGTTTTTTCATTAATTGCATTGCTCTTCCAGCTTCACTTGCAGCTCCTTTATAGTGAGCCATTGTTTACAAAATACTTCTTTTACTGCTAACATTAAAGAAAAATCAGAATTTATCTATTTTCATTTTATTAAAAAATTATTGTATAATACTTAAACTAAATACCTACTTTTTACTTAATACGTTAAAGTAATATAGATGTTAGAAATATATAATTTAAATATTAAATGTGAAAGGGAAATATGTATACAAATATATAACTAATTTTCAATTAGTGTATAGAGTTCGTCTAAATATGATTATTAGTAAAATAAATTAATTTAAAATCATAACTAAATTTAAACAGGGTAGAAGTGTACTGAAGTAAAAAATAGTTATTTTATTTCGATTTGTTCTATAACCTAAAGTTCTGTTTATAGAATCATATTTCGTGCATGAATCAATAAAAAAGCTTAAATTACAAAAAAATAAACATATTAAGTTTTATTTAATTATATGTTTAACACTATACCTTTTTAATAGTTGAGTTCTATGTAATTTTGAAAAAATAATAAAATAATTCTAATTTTATAAACTTTAAATTTCATATACTACAAAATCGTAATTTCAACTACAATTTCTGTTAATTTCCGATTATACACGAGCTGATATACAGAAAATTTCAAACAGCATAAGGCTCGTTAATAAAACAAGCCATCGTATTTTATTTATATCTCATGGTTAAAAAAATGTTTTATCGACAAAGCAAAAATTATATTTATTATTGCATTTCAAATTCTAATATTTCTATATAAACTATTCAATTATATCGATTAAGAAATCAATAAGTCTTTTAAATCTTAATATAATTTATTTTGTTTTCACAGAAATGACTTAAGGATTTTAGTGTAATTCATTTATAAACATTATTAATAGGAGCGTATTATTAAATAATATATATTTTTAAATTTAAATTCATGATACTTATAGATAAAAATATTAAATTTTCTTTATTAATGAAACAGTAAACTGTAAATTTGAATATTTTTAATATATTTTTTCAACGAATTATATATAATTAATAAATTAAAATAATTAAAAATAAGTTATCAAATATATTCTAAGATATATTTAAATCAAAAAGTTTATGCTAATATTAAAGATTATAAAAATAACTCATTGTTATAAAATATTTACTTTTATTATAACAAATACAGTAGATATTTAAATAATTAAATATTTAAAAAGGACTTTTATATTTAATTTTAATTTTTAATATCTTATATGTATAGTTCAAATTTAACAATATATGAATATAAGTTATAGTGAAACGTTTTAGCTTCAATAAAATTACATTTATAACTCAATACTTTCAAGTATGTGCAAATAATTGATTCAAATAATTAAGATCAGTTTATTATTATTTTATCAATAATCTACATTGAAAGTAATTTATTTGAAGTTTCATAAATAAAATCTTAATATTTTTTTGTTCAAGTTAAAATAAAAATTTATAAGATAACACCTATTCATCGTACGGTCGATGTAAATATGCAATGAAATTATGATACTGCACTTTAAAATAAATTAATGGAAGCATAATTTATTTATATTTTCAAATATTGTTATTTAATCAAATATAATATTATTTATACATTGTTTAATAAATTAAATTAATTTAATGTAAATAAAGAATTATATTTATTTATTCAATTTTAAGATATATCAGTTTTAATAATAAAATTTTGAAAATATTTATCACTATATTTATTCACTAAACTCCTTTCATATTGTCTATAATATATTAATATATATTTAGGCAATCATTTTTTATTGTGTATTCGTTTGAATGGACTACGAATTGAACTCCAATGAACATAACGCCTATTGTTCTGGATCTCATTTGATTGAATTAATTCAGTATAATTGTTTGGTTTTTAGTTTTGTCAAATATGCAGAGCTTCAATTTAACGCCTCTTTCAAGCATCTTATGGTAGCTTTTATACTCTAGATAGAAAAGTTGTTCTTTATTAATTATTACCACTGTTACTATTTTGAAATATTTCTCAACTAAAATGTTAGGAATAAATTTATATTACTGCATACGTTTCGATTTACGAAAGCCACACACAAATTTATATACATAATATTTTCATTTTTCTTACATCATTTCTATGATTTGCCGTCCTATTATAAATTCATATTTTCAAAGACTTTGCTTTTATTTAATATTGTCTTTCATTTTGATAAATGTACTTGTTACATGAAAGATATATTCAATATAAATGCTAAGACAATTTATTTTTTATTTTTAAGCTTATTACTATTTAATCAATTTAAACTGCACATTAGATCAATTAAAACTAAAAATTTGAAATTGGAACTTAATATACAATTACAAATATTATGTTTCCGTGAATAATATCCACTGCTGTGCAAATATGTTGACATATTTAATTTTTGTTTATGCCAAAATATCCGCAAAGTATTTTGATATTATGTTTAGTTAAAAAGTATTAAGTTTAATTAAAGCATAATACTTTTAATAATATTCAAGATATTATGTTTAATTAAAAAGTAATGTATTTTAAGCTTGGATTTGAACAAAGAAGAGTATAGTTGTTCGGAAATTAATTCGACATGTAAACTCTCCCAAGATGGTAACGGGAAGAGGCAGATAATGGGACGGGAGAGATAGCTGCAGGTATCGTAAGAAAGTCTTTGATAATTGTATTTAACTGTAAGAGCGTTTATTGAAATTAATATGCAGTATATAATATTGAAATTTAGTTGTATTCGTGTTGATTACAAAATTTACTATGCTATCTTGATAGTAAGTTGTAAATTAAATGTTAATATATTTGAAAGAAAAATCTTAGCTTGATGAATTGATTAAATGAATGCATTACTTCCCTTTAATTCGGCAGTCATTATGATGGTGGTCAATTATGAGTTGAACGCCACGATGAAGATGAATCGAGTAGTATGAAGGTGGGCTTTACTTTGGTCATCTTCAATGCTACTAACCGTAGTTCATCGAGTACCATTGAGGTGAGCCTGATTATTATTTTAATAATTTATAAATGCATTATTAATTCTTTATTTTTTTAATTAGATTTTTCAATTGTAGTAGTAAACAATCCTAAATTGTTTATCAGTTTTACTTAAATCTTAAATTTTACTTAAATTATTACTTAAATCACTTTACTTATTTTACTTATTTTATATATTATTTTACTTAAATCTATTCAAGTTTTCTTTAAATAAGTAGCATCACCTTTAACTATACAAAGCGTAATCAATAATAACGGTTATTTGTGATTCCGATAGAATCTCGATCGTCTCTTTATAATACCGTTTTTTGTTTGAATATTATTTGTGAATATTATGTTTGAATATTTTATTTGTGATTGCCATATCAATATAATTGTAACATATATCATATATACCTTTTCTTCGTTATTAACTTTGTAACGGTACTGGGTTTTCCCCGGACAGCACCCCAAAAGTTCTATAATGGCCACTATAACCATCACATGTATTGCAATACAAGCCGAATAATTTAACGGATAAATCATTCTAAGAACCTCCGTTATAGTTGTCAAACATCGTACTATTTTCTTTACGTATCGATTTAAATTTTAAAAGGCTTCAAAACGTCGGTGCAACAGCTTAAGCGGCAAGGCGCGTAGCTCCGAAGCGCAACCACTACTCCATCGACTCCATTTCGCCCCTACCCTCTTGATAGCGAGTTAACATTCTTTGTCTAAGACCCCACTGACAACAGAAAATTAGTTAACACCCAATCAATATCATTTCCCATTATTGATAGCAAGTCAAGATGACCACCGCCTACGAAAGAAACAGAGCAATGGTATTAAATCTGGATTGCAGACGCCCTACGCCTCGGAAATCTCTTAGACTTCAAAGTCTCTCAAAAAAGTCTCTAGTAAAATACAGTGGTCTTACATAGAGGAATTTCTCAAGCAACAGCTATTGGCATATTTACTAGGAGCTTCTACTGAATGCTGAAATTAAGTCTCCACGAAGTCAAGCTACATTCAAATTATTCAGTTTTTCAGTCCGCGCCTCTCCCATCTCCTCTGGATGGAGTTCCTAGGTGAACCGTAGCAGGACCAACGCATCATTAGGCAAGTAGTAACCAATACGTATTTCCTCCAGCTTTATTACCTCCGGCGGGATGTCATGCAAATAGAGGCAAATAACCATATTCGGCCATAAGCCGAATGAACTATAAGACCACGCGGCCACGCGTCTAAAATTTAATCGAAGAATCAATCATCTGGCTAGACGCCGACATTTTGGAAATAAACAATATATTAAACTAGAAACAACAACATAATGGACTTATAACTCAGACTTATTCCAAACTCCGCGGTATTCTATTACGCCTGAGTATTGTGATAGTGCGGAATACATAAAGCTAAACAAAGACAATATTATATTTTACTATATATACAACTGCGACAACATTATTATTTAATATATTTACAATAAAGACAGTTTTACAATATTACATACGCCATCTTCGTAATGGTCTCTTTCTACCCTGCTATCTCTCCCCTTCCACTATTTGCCACTCCCCCACACCACCTTGGGGAGAGTTCAGCATCGGATCAGTTCCCGAACAACGGTATATATAAGAATGTATTTTATTTAGTAATTCTTATATATTAATGCGATTAATCGAAGTGGATAAAGTTAATGGTCTTGAGTTTCTTTAATGATTTTCTTTGCGAGCATCTCATAACTGGAGTGTTAATAAATTAGTGACTTATTTGGTATATTATAATCAAAGAATTGTTAGTAATTATTATAAAGTAAAATCACTTATCGTAAATTATTCACTGAGATTTCGTAGATGTTGTTAATTTTAAGATGTAGTTAATTTGTTATTAACTCCTTGATGTCTTTTACGATTACCGTTGAAGTCGCTTCTGTGCGTACTTTTATATGTTTGGAAAACTCAGTTTCTGCGAGTTGATATTGACGAGCCGCAATATGTAGTAAAAATAAAAGGTTAATACACTATGTTTATTAACTATATGTTACAGAGCAAAATCAAACATCGATGTATTCCCAGCTTTTTTACTTAGGCTCGGACGGGGGGTGGACGTAACTCGGAGAATTGAAGCTTTCGTGTCAAATACTCATTCGGAATTGAGGAAATTTTGTAAAATAGTCTTTTCTTACTTCTCTTACATTAATATTACTATTCATTCAAGGTATTTATTATTTTAGTAGAAAATCATTATTATTAACGCACAGAGTTTTATTTCTCTTTTTCTTTTTATTATATAGTCTGTTCGCGAATCCGACAGAATCTCGAGTAGTCACTAAATAAGACCTATTAACTTTTGAATGTGACCTTTGCTAGAATATTTGGTTAACATCTTACGAATATTATTTACAAGTGCAAGTTTTATGTGTCATGATTGGCACACTATTTACAATCCCAGTGTTTCCAGTAAAAGCAGGGCGCGCTTTTGAAGTGCAACGCGCGTGGCAAGACATCCCCCTGATTCCGTCGTCTCGATCTTCACCCCCCTTCCCTTGCCAAAATGAGTGGACCTTCTTTGTTCTTTCATCTCATCAACGTAGGGAAATTCGTTAAACCCCCCACCATGAATCCTCGGGGGCCTAGCCAGCGCTTCGGCTATAAAATAAGATCGCAATCACGCTGATGCAGAAGTTTTTCTCCAACTGCAACGTTTTTCGCTACTACTCGGAAAGGTCTCCAGTGCAACCCGTGGTCTTATATACGTGCAGTTCGTTAGCCATCGTCTGGATTCGTACTACAAGAAGCTTCGCCCAGACGGTGAGCATTTACTTGGCCCGCGGTTACTCCTTCCCATACTGGATGTATCATAGCTCCCAGATGGAGCGCAGAAGAGAACCACGCACAAGAGGCAAGTCGCAACACGGTTTCGCGTATTACATGTATGATTGAGCCCAGCACCGCGTTTCTCGGAAAGCATTTCCTATCAACTGGATTATCACGCGACGGCTCATCGACGCGCAAATGCATGTAGTACGGAGCCCGGTGGCCAAAAAACCATATAAGATCACGCGGCGAATCGTCTACGCGTTATTCATAATCATTACTAAACCATTGCCGCTATTCTATTTCGGACAATACACATACAGTTGAACACTCGAGCAAATGCGAAAGTGCGGGATGATATTATAACATAAAAACACTCATAAACAATCACACCGCGCGTAACGTGTAAGCGCGGCAATTACACAGTGCATAAACAATCTCCGCTTCGCGTGTTGTGAAGGTGCGATTCTTCACATTATTATATAGACAAGAATATTATTAATCATATTAAGAAATGCATTCGGTTACTATTATTATTATTAGTTCAATAAAGACAACTTTAGATTGGCATATCTCAACCCTTTTACTATCTGCTTCTCCCTCACACCATCACTGGGGAGAATTCGCACGCGGGTTTGCGCCCCGAACATAGTCTATATTGATAAAAAGATTGGAATTTTTCATTAAATAGTCAGTGGTTCCCATAGGTAACCAGTTTTATAATTTTCGAGACTTTCGAATAAGAAAATGTAATCTTTGAAAATGTAAAATAATCTATATTATCTTGAAATTAGGTGTTATAGTACATTTTACATTATACTATCAGAGGTAAGATTTCCTAATTGTACAGTTGAATTAGTATAATTAATTTAATAATGTGTATAAATAAGTAGGAGTTATTAGTTTTTTATTTTAGTTTTCAATGCTATCACTAATCAGTTACTTTTCTACATGATACTTATTGATCACTTTCGTCTTGACTATATTATTTCTTACAAGTATATTGTATTGATAAATTTCTTATTTTTATATATTTCTTTTTATTTATTATTTATTTTATTTATTATATATATAATTATATATTTTATTTATTTTATTTTTATATAATATTTATCATAAATAGTTCAATAGTGATTTTCTATCTAGAAGAAAATTTAAACTCTCGTGATTCGTATCTATCAAGAATACCATTAATTTTTCTGTGTAAAATTCTTTTTTATTTTAATTATTCTTAAATTGACGATATCATGTAAGAAGAGCATTCTTTTATATGTGAATAGTTTCAGAAAGTTTGCATTATATTATATACGAATATATGAACAAGCGTACATTCATGTGCATAATGGTCAATAAGATTCTTATTTGTTCGGGAATCCGTATAATAAACCAGCAGTCGGACCGTTGTCGTGTAATTTGACTATCGGTTTTTACGAATATAGAAGTGTGGTACAATACAGCGAGCAGAAGAGCGTTATAGACTCGAAAATTAGAAGTTTATTGTTTGAAAGGTCGAGAACAAAATTCAAGTGAAATGTTTTACATCGCACGTGGTTGTTGCTTGAAACAAAAAGAAAAAAAAAGAAAATATTCATAATATCACGTCTTGAACTCACTTAGCTAAATTCGAGAATTATCTTATAATCAAATTCGGAGACTACCTTAATAGACGGTCAAGTAGAGTAGAAGGAAAGTGCACATGTTATTGCAATTGTCAGAAAAGTTCCATCTATTGGGCAAAAACAAAAGGGAAAGAAAAGTCAGTACACCAATGACGAGTATTGTAATAAATTGCCAATCGCGCGACCAATGAAAAAAATTGATAGAAGTAGTTTCGACGTGGCGGCGGCAAGTCGCGATTAATACCCATAAATGAAGCGCGAGAGCCTCGCTCTAGCGTGTTTATCAGTCTGTTTTCGGTTAACGTACAATCTTTATTTGTATCTCAAAGGGAAAATTCTTGCAGTAGCTGCAGCAAGGCAACGAAGATTGGTTAACCGCTGCCGTGAATGGTTTCGAAATAGATGCACCGCTACAGCTGAAGATAGACTAAAGTTTGTCAACTAACAATTGATAGTACTATATAAAGAATAGATTATTAAAGAATGAGATACAGCACATACACATGTTTGACAATTTAATTAATCCTGCTCATCAGTCCCATTATATTCCCATTCTTTACAAACAGAGAGTACATACAACAAACAGGTGAAATGCCTAGCAATAGACGGTCGATTTACAAAGTGATTCTGAGCCCACGAAAGCTAGGTAGAGGATACCTAAACATTATGAAATATAGCATATAAATAAAAATAATTAGAATATTACGTATTATATATAGAAGAATATAAACTTAAATGCATATCATATTCTAATAAATACGTAAACATATTTATAATAATATAATATTATACCAACAATAACGTCATACTTGAGTGATGTCAAAGTTTTTACATCAACAGTGTGTTGAGCATCATGAGTTTGCATACATGTGATAGAGATAAAATTAAATTTTATCTTTCTATATATATATATATCTTAAGAAATATTTTCAGGGCTTGAACAAGAATGTATCTTATGAGTTAGCTAACGAGAATAGTCAAATCACCGAAGAATAAAGCAAAAGATGATAGAATAGACAGATTAATTGTTTCTTTTGAAGACATATTTCCTATTCTGGTTGAATCGGAGAAAATTGCTTCTATAGTTGTTATTTTGAGAATCACGATAATCACTTTAAAAATTCAAAAGCTCATCGAAACGGTCACTGTATATTTATACTCTTAAAGCTTCTAAAGACAGTAAATAAAAATTTTAATTTAATGATCTAGTTCAATATTTTTATTCTTTATCAAGATCTAAACTTTTAAATGTTTAATGAGCATAAAATAGCTATTTTTCAAAGTAGATGCAGTTTGAAAAAAATAATGCGCTTTTTTCTAGCATATACAATGAGGATCTAGGGTTATTTACCATTTCAATTAAGTCGAATTTGAAGTTGGACAGGGTTTTAAATAATATCAATAATGTGTTACGTTACTCTACAAATAAATTACAAAATATTGTTTACATTTACAAACAACTAATTTATAATAATTGATTTTTTTAATTTTACATTTAAATTCAGATTGAAAATATTTTTTTATGTAGTTCATAAAATACAATTAAAATGATATAATTATATTTATTTTATACTTTTATGTATGATTAACTATGTTTTAACTATAGGATCTTATATTATATATCAAATTTAACAAAAAGAGAAGAAATTTTTTTTAGGAAAGTCATTAAAATTATGCATTTATCTCTTCAAATATCATATAAATAATATTGTTGCTATATTTATACATACAACTTAAATTCCGCATTGAATACGTAATTGCAGATTAATAAGTCTAAACTTTTAAAAGATACACTCTCGTACGTTAAAAAATAATTTTGTAATAAAATAACCTCTTATTTCTGGGCTTTTATATATGTAATTATATAATATTTAGGTTATATATCAAGCATATTTATTATAATATTTCAATTCGGGTAATTAACTTTGCTAATAATTTTAAATAAAATCTATTTTTAATTATTATATTTAAATATTTACAATTTTAAATGTCGTAAATTTTTTAATAAACATTAAACATTTTTAATAATTAATAAATTTAATTTTAGTATGACCACCATTATTCAATATATTATTCTACGAGGAGATCTTATAAAAACTTTGAACTGGCCTGTAGGAGCAGTAATAACACAAGCATGCCATGCTTGTACATCAGTTATTCATATATTCCACGATGATCCTTGTACACAAAGTTATCTATTAGATTTAGACAATATGCATAAAGTAGTATTAGAAGTAATTTTTTTATTTAATTATAATTATCATGTTTTAAATATAGATTAAATACTAAAGCAAAGGACTTAAAATGCTTAAAGAACTTAGTATTAAAAATATCTAATTAATTCAAGGCTGAATAGTTAAACTTGATAAAATTGCATGAATGAAATGTAATTTTACAATTAAAATAATTTTATTAATTTCATAATTAGTACTAATAATATTAATATTTTATATACAGATATTACAGTTTGATATAATTTTAATAAAAATTTATTATTTAATTTTTTCATTTACAGACACCAAATGAAGAAACTTTAAGATCATTAAGTAAAATTTTGGAGAATAATTTTATTTGTCATAAATTATGGATTGAACAACCAGAAAATATTCCAACATGTTTAGTATTAAAACCGTATCCAAAAAGTGAGGTTTATAAATATCTTAAAAAATTAAATGTATATAAATAATCTAATTTCAATTATTTTAATAAAATAATGGATTACAAGGTATTTAAATACAATAAAAAACAAACTTTAATTAAAATTTGTTATTCCAATTTAATATTTGATATTAATTTATATATTTAAAAATTTTCCAATTTATAAAATTCTATATGGTTATACAATATTTTTCTTGTTTTATAATTTTTGCCTAAATTTTAATTTTAGTGCCATTAAATTACCAGTGAATATTTTAAGTTTTCATTCCTAATATATTAATTCATTATATATAGTATAGTTAGTAATAAGTAAATTATAATCAAATAAATTTATTTTTCATACACACACATATATATATATATATATATATAAGTATTTTTATTCTATTATATATATGTATATATAATAGAAGCGCTGTATTTTTCCATCATTTAACACTTTTTTCGTACTATTATAAATAAAGAAATGTGTAAAGCACAATTATTATTATTTTTTTTTTATTATTTAACAGAATGACTTTAAATGTTTTATTCAAAGATAAAAGAAAGCATCTATTATATAAAATTTTGTACATACTTTTATGCAAACCATTGTAAAAAAAAATTGGTTTCACATATAATTACAGATCATTTATCACAATCAAAAAATTTCATTTTACTTTTGAACCATCATCTATAAACACTTTTAAGATAAATATATTCTTATTATTTAATATTTTTAAATAAATACCAAAATTTTTTGAAGTTATGCGTTAGCGCTAAAACACGCTACACTTGGAACTATATTGAATGTATTTTATGTCATATCATTGAGTAGTTTATATTAATTTTACATTATTTTAATTAACAATTATTAAACTATATTTATATTGTATTTCTGTTTTGTTGTATTAATATATTTTTATGTACACACACACACTGTTGGCATTTAACACTGTAAGTACATTTATTTACAACACTTAATGGCAAGTTTCTCTTATATTTTATTTAAATGTTTAAAAATTGTGTCGATTTCAATATGATGAATGCAATATATTAATGTAGTTTCATAAACTAATTATGCAAATGGCCTGTTTTTGAATTAATCTTCATTCTTCTTCTTCAAGCCATTTACGTAAAATATTGTTCTTGGACTGAAAAAATAAAAATGAAATTTATATATACTATGCACATAAAAGTTAAAATTGAAAAATTTTCCTTTAAATTATACTAAATTTATCTAAAAATTATAACACATCTTTAGTTTTTTAAATAATAAATATGAAATATAACCACAATTTAAAAAATTTCATATATGAATTTACATAATTGTTTATCAAGTAAATATTTATATCTTATGTAATTATGCAAATATTTTTAAAACTGAGGTTTTGAAAATTCGTGATAAATAAATTTGAATAAATCAAGATATATTATTAAAACTCAACTATATTATTAAAAATAATTAAAACTTAATTATTTATGCATAAAGAATTTTGTTACAATTCAATGTTACGAGCACAAATTTTATATTATTATAAAATAATATATAATTATAATATTATAAATATTAGTAGGCAATCCATATGTAAATATAACGAAAAGATTAGTAAAAATAAAGGCACTAAATGAGGACTAATTATTAAATAAATAGAAATATTAATACCTTACCACAAATAACAAGTCCCAATTGTTAGATCTGGATTAGTTATTTTATGTTATGTTTTTATTTTATTGTATATTTGATATGGACGTAAGTGGTAGTGGTAACGTTGAAATTAAGCTAATGGAAAGTAGAAAGTAGGTAAGGCATCAGCGCTCGTATGAGTCGATTATTTTGAATTATTGTTCGGCCATATTGCCGTTCTCTTCGGGAGACATTCCGTCTTCGTATTCGTTATCTTGATCTTGGTCCTGGTCTTGTTCATCATAATCTGTCTCAGCTGGTTCTGGACCTTCGATTACCGGCGATGATGTACTCATCGCTTCCTGGATTGTTTATAGTAGTTTTACGCGATACAAAAAAATTTAGACACAGGTATACAAATATATTAAATTTAAATGAAAATTAATTTTACGGAGCTTATTAATAGGATATAAACACGATGCGTTTTATTTATTTATAAAATTTATTCAATATTTTTTTAAATATTTTTATAGTAAAATAATTTTTTGAAAAGATAAAATTTGTTTTTTAAACATCAGTATAATTTTAATTATAATTTTAATTGCTAACCCATGGATGTTTTCGTTACAGCAAAGTAAATTAATGGTATATTATAGATATTTCTTAATTTAAATAAAAAAAAAATACGAAAAACAAAATATCATAAAACTAATATAATTCGTTTCTCAATAAGAAATTGTTTTCTGTATAATAATGAATAATGTTGTATTTTGAATATTTTATGGTGTATTAGTAAATATAATTATAACAATTAGTAGAAATAGAAATAATTAGTTTTAATGAAAAATGATAGTGATCGTGTATTAAACATGCAAGAGTTTGATAAAGTAGCTATGTGTAATATATCTGTGATACGTGTTTTAAATATTTAGATAAGCATAGTTATTTCCATGTATAATTTTATTTAACTAACAATGTATTTCTTCAACATATAACAGAAATATGTTTTTTGTAATAATAATTCTTTTATACTAATTAACGAAAAATTTAATTATTTGAATTATTTGAGATTTTGTAAAGAAGAAAAGCTATTTTTTGTAAAAATTTTGAAAGAAAACGCATAACCTCAAATAAATAATTTTTATTATTTTTATTAAGACAATCATTTATACATGCCTTAAGTAATTAATTTTTTCAACTATTACACATAAATTATAGAATTTTATTTAAGAAGATTAACGAGAGAAAATTTAATATAAATACTATTTTCAGGCAAATTAATTTCATGAATTATGAATGCATAAATTGATATAAAATTATTTCTTATATATATTTAATCTCAGATTAAAATAAAGTAATTATTTTCAAATAATGTAAATTATAAATTGGATGAATATTTAGAATATATTTTAAAACTTAAGTTATATTTTGTATTACGATAATAATACAACTTATTGATAAAAATTAAGGTGGCTACTACTGTTTTTGATCAAAGTATTATAAAATATTTAATTACTTTTTTTTTTAAATTTAAATAATTTATGCAAGGTCCTTCTAACAAAAAGTATATTTAAAAATATACTATTCAATATCTATAAACTATGTAATGAACGTAAGTATTACCTGAGATGGTCTCCAACCACAACCAGATAACGGAAGACCATCGGAACCTACAGGACAGGGTGCATCTAGTCCTGGCACTCCTTGTTCACCTTTGTCACCTTTTGCGCCACGCTTGCCGCGTTTGCCTTGTGGTCCCTGAAAATATGTAAACCTTCATTGCATGTATGAATAAATAGATTGCCAATTGGTAGGCATTGTGTGAGTCTTTTCTGTCGTGACTTTTCCTCTTAACTCCTTTCTTTTCCTTCTCATTCTCTTTATACTTTATTTTCTATCTCAATTCTTTTTCTTCCAATGCTGCTTAATTAACTGATGAATAAATTGTTAAATATCAAACTCTTCGATGTATACTTTCACATGATATACAATAATTCTTTTCTTGTAGAAATGTGAAGGTCAATATTAGTATATTTTCTCGATATCGTGGATTGTATATTTTACGTAAGCAAACTCAGAAATGTAAAAATGGTTGTAAAGAAAAAATATTTATTTTTTATTTCAAAAGTTTAAAAAACTAAGTCATGATTTCTAGTAAATAATATTGGAAAATATAAAACATTTGTAGATGTATAAAAGAGCCGATAATTCATATATCTTTCAAAGTTGTATTCAGAATTATATTTTTTATATTTATTCATTAATTAGTAAAAGTGATTTAGTTTTAAACACTTATTTTATGGTCTTTGTCTATTTTATGCAATTATATTTACATTTTCAGATTCAACAAATTTCTAATAAGTTTAATGCTTTTTATCAAAAACATTATAATTATAAAAAATATCTTTAATATATTTTCAATACCTTGTAATACCTTTTTAATAGTTATTGTTGACATAATAATATATAATATGAAATATAGAAAAACTTGTATCATAAATCCCAATTTTAGAAAAAAATAAACACAAATTAATATTAATACATATTTAATATTATAAAATTGTTTCTTATCTTATTTTAATTATTTTGTACAATACAATAAATAATTCGCATTAAAACCTCATATAAACTGTATGATTGTCTCAATGTGAATTATAAACCGTGTGATTTTTAAAAGATATAAAGATATATAAAAGTGCATGCAAGAAGGCCAAGCTTGTCAATCGCGTTGATGCAAAAGTGAATATCGATGTATTTAAAGAAGTTCATAGAAAATCATAACGAAAGGTGAATGAATAAAATAATATAGAGTACAGTATAAATCTTATTACTAGACATGAAACTTCGAAGATAATGCATGGTAGATGATACAAACTACATTTATTTTTTCCCATCATTTCTATTATTCTTAGTTTATTTTTAGAGCGATCATACTCGCGACTTTACATAAAGGATTATCGTTATTTACATAATGTAGAGTCGCATATTTTGTAAAAATTAGCGACCAATGAGTGTGGTGGCAGCATATAACATAATGGGCGAATGTTTTTCAATGCTGCATCGTTCATGCGAATAATAATGTTTGGGATTGATATAAAATCATTATTTGAAATTTAATTTTCATTTCATTTTATATGCTTTATATGCTGAAGATTTATACTTACAGAATCGCCCTTCACTCCTTTATCACCTTTGGTACCCTAAAATTATTATAGCAAAAATGACAGTTTCTCATTATTTTATTCTTTTTCACATTGCGAAATAGAATCAATGATTTTAAGACCAGTAAGCAGGAGAATTTGAATTTATGCATTATATGGGATTTTTTTTATATTTTTCCTATATTAAAGGATAATTTCTTATAATTATTTGAAAGCTTAAATCATAAAATTTTGAAAAATATATATACCTCAGCACCTGGGATTCCATCAGTTCCCTGAAAATACAATAATTTCTTTTAGTTATATCATTAGCTATTATTGATTTTTTTACCAACAAAATATAAATTTTTTTTTATATAAAAGTATTTTTCCTAAATTTTCAATTAATAACTAATGATAAAATAAAACTATTAATCAAATATAAATTTTATATAGAAAAAAAATTTTTTTGTGAATATTAATAATAAATATTATCAATATTTTAAAGTCATATAATAAATTACCTATTTACATATACTTACAGGCAGTCCTGTTTCTCCTCGTTCTCCTTTTGTCCCTGGTTCACCTTGAGCCCCCTGAAAAAAAATAAGACTTAAGTTTTCTTCATTGTTGTGTTTAAAATAAAACATTTATGAAGAAAGTTTTCTAATATAACGATGCTTACCTTCATACCGTCTAATCCCGGTGGACCCTGAAAGGTAGAGGAAATCAAATGAAATTCGATGAAAACGGAAAAAATGAGTTGAAAAGAAAAACACTAGTGCTATAATTACTGTTGCTAATTAAAAAGATGCATAACTAACTAATAGATGCAAAGTGTTTATGGGATGGTAAGAAGATACATGAATTCGTTTCACATTACGATTGAGGCTAACAAACACGTTGTACATAAAAGATACACATATACAGGTAGTATATATAAATAATATATATAAATGTCATATATGCTAGAATTAAATAAATTCACTATTATGGTCAGAGTTGTAATAAGATTTTGATTATCATAAGATTCGAATGTATATGATATAATTATTTTTATTAAATAAAAATTAATAGTCACATTTTCCGAACTTTTAAATTTATTATATCTTAATATGCTCGATTTCGAAAAATGAGGCGCGTAGGAACTGTGTTGATGTTTCAAATAATAACTAGTAATAAATGTTGATACATATTCCTTTAAGTCTTGCTATAATTATATGCAATTGTATATTCATTTGAAAAAACAGCAAAATTTTTATTATATTTGATAGTATACAACTATGTACAATAATTACACATGTAATTCATTTTATTAAAAGCAATGACAGTTAAAAAATAATATAGTTTAGAGTAAGAGTGTGAATTTAAAATAAAATATTCAAATTAATACAATATTTTTAGGCAGAATCGAAAGTTTTTCATTAAATTTAGTTACAATTTTGTTTTACTAAATCTGATTAAATTTTTTATTAAAATAAAATTTCGGCCCACAAAATATTTTATAATTGAAAATTTACTTTAAAATATTTTATTCTATTTGTAAATAGCTTATAATTACTTTCAGAATTTAAATTAAATGTACATCAGGAAAATAATCTAGGAGGAAACAATGAAATTCAAATTGCATAAATAATGGAAAAAGAGAGTAAAACAAGCATGAGAGTTGAAAAACGCACAGATTAAAAGTATTTATATTTTTGAATTTTGTTTACATGAGTACATACATCTACTATATATGAAAATTAAAAGAAAGTCTTCACCTGTAAATAAGAACAAAGCAGCATATTTTTTAAATATATTTAACAGCTTTCTAAATTCTCTCTAAAATAAAAGCGCTGGTTTTGTTTATGTAAACTCCATGATCGATCGTACGATTGTGGTCGCAGCAAATTAACACATGTTCGATCAATCATTTTAGTCTATTTTCATTTTTATTGTATAATATACGTTTTGCCTAATTACCGTAAATAACAAATTAAAATGAAAACTTTGTAAAAAATGAAAAGTAAAATTTTCTGAGTACAAGATGTTACCTTAATGGCAGATTTTTCTTTAGTTGCAGACTTAAGTAACAAAATGCAAAGCAGATAACATTTAGCTAATAATAACAATTATAATATAATAAAATCAATAAAATTTATCAAGAAAATAAAGGTAGAATAAAGTAAGCATTAATAAAGGTTCATTGTAAAAAGCAGTAAGGCCTCAGGCACATGCACATTCTGTTTATTAATCAGAACATTGTTCAAAACAAAAATTAATAAGTATGATCTTTCATTTTCTTTGTCCATTGTTTTCCCTTTTTTCTTTACTTTTTTTAAATGTGTTAGATATCTTCAAAAAGTCGTCAGAACATTCGAATATTAATCCTCCACTTAAATATTATTTAATTAACAAACATATATGTCATATATAAGCCATTATTTTTTATCATTTGAGGACCATATCTTGACGGCTTAAGACTATTTATCACTTTTTTCTTTCCTCGTGTATATTATCCATTTTATTTAATTAACATTAAATTTAATTCAATTCTTAAGTCTAAGTTTATCCTACAAAGATAACTAAGGTAGTTGATTACATTACGCTTGAATCCTGTATTTTACAAGTTCGGAACAATCAAAATCTGGACGACGTTCAATTTTTTATCCGAGAATTCCTATTAATTTGTTCTTTTTCTATAACTTAAATTCTAGATATTTAAGTACGTACATTGTAATAAACATTAAAGAGTTGTAGATAAAGTTTATATTCTCTTTCATTTTCTTTGATTTCTTATGTTTATATAAGCGAAAAATTTTTAATAAATTGTATTTAGGATGTCAACACAAAGCCAGTCGTACATTTGTTTTTTTCTATCTAAAGTCGATAGTGTATAGTATAAAAATGAATACATTTCTAAATAATAACAAGGAGTACAAATTGATTTGAACTTATTACAGGCTTTCAATGTTTTGATTCTGCTTTTTTTTAACTGCATCAACTTACATTACAATATAAATGTGGATCGCTTTAAACGTCTATAATCACATTTTTGGTAAAAATACGTTTATACAGTATTCTGTGTTAACAATACTGATCAATATAATGATATTTCGAATAATACTATATAAAAGTTGTTCTTTTATTTATGGTATGTATTTTAATTAGAATTTGACGAAACCATTATTATGTTATGCACAAAATACTCGATACGAATCTTAATACTATAATATTGTCTCTGATATGTATAAAAAACCCTTAAAAATTATTCAATAAATTTTAATATTATAATAACTAATTCTATTATTAGCTTATTATTATATAATAAATTATTAATTGTATAAAATCATAAATTCATATTAATGTGTTCTATTGTCAGTTTTTATTAATGTAGAAAGTACTCTAAATATTTTTGAAAAATACTTAAATATCGAATTAAAGAAATATATAAAAAAGAAATAATGTAATTTACTATTAAAAATTCATTTCAATTATAATGACAATCGCATACTTTTAAAATTAAAGATAGGAAAGTTTAATATTATAAAATCGTGCTTAAAATAATAATTTTATATGATTTACATTAGATCTATTCATAAAATAGATAACGGTATAGATATGAACTAAATTTATAATATAAAAAATCAAATAATCATTTGTTCATTAAATAATTGATAATTAATTAGTTAATTTTGTTTTACGAAATGATCCTTGGTTGATTGATAAAAGCCAAATCGACAAATAGAATTATTGATAATTATTATATTTAATAAGATTACTTTGATATTTTATCACGTTTTTCTGAAATTAAAGAAAAATTTTTTAGAAAGATTTCTAAATCGTCTAAAGCGATCCAATAAGGACTCACAATTAAATGGCACTTCATCCAATACGGATTTTATACTTTCAGTACATATGATATTATCCGTTTTCTTTCCGTAACCCGTTTTTTATTACAATATCATAAAAAAATCCGCGAATTATCGAAAAAGTTGCGAACAGAACGATAAAATCTGCAAACAGACCGTAGGCACATTAAAAGCTTGTTTTTCATTCTTGTATATTTATTCGTTCTCTTATCTGTACATGTACTTGTATCTACTCATTTAGTACTAAAAATATACTTATAAGACAAATATGATTTTAAACACGAAGAAAAAGTTCTTTTTTAATGTATTTATATTATTATTTTTTGTTTAAGATAAATGAACGGATGCAAATTTTTATAAATATAATTATTGAAACTTGTATTTCGTAAGTTTTGTTAGATATTAACTTCTAATCTACATTCTTTAATATTTTGGTTTTTATATATGTTTTATTAAACTAATTAGAGAAATAATTTTATATATTTTTAAATAAAAAAATTGAAGTTAAAAGTGATATAAATCATATCATTATTAAACATTAAAATTAAGTGCATTGTATTATAAAAAAACTTATTAATAACAATGTAATATACAAATTAATTCATAAATTTATAGAAAAATTATTTATATAAATCATTGCATAAATTATAAATTTTTAGTGTATTCTGATAAATTTGGTTCATACTATATAAAATAATACAATTAAGAAATTATTTAAAATATTTAAAGTGAACTTTCATTACTTTGTTTCAAACTATAGTCTTTCATAAGTAAATATAATAATAATTTATTTTATTTTGCTCATATGCTTTTACCAAATTTTTATAAATATCAATCTTGTCAAATTATATTTATAATTTGTTTTGTACTTTTATGATAAATATAAAATATTCGAACATTTGATTTTATACTTGAATCTCTAATTGAATGTTTAAGAATGTCGATAAAATACACGTTGTCAGTTTATAAAATTTTGTTCATAATTGTTTTCAAATCCATAATTTAAATATTTATCTAATATTAGACTTTCAAAATTGCGAGAACATTGTGTATAAATTGAAATTATTATCAGTTGTATATACGATCTTCGAATCTGCATTTTTAACAGTCAAATGTTTTAATGCTATGTACAAATTTTAAAAAATTAGGTTTGAATGCAAAGTTTCGAAGATCTAGTAAAGGAGAAAATATCGAAGATCATGAAAAGATTTTCAATTTTTTCTTCTTTAATTTTCATGAATATACGATTTTCTTCAATGCTACAAAACTGTTTAAATTTTAAATGTAGCTTTATAACATTGAATGAAAAAAGTTCATTATACATTTTTAGGGAAATATTTCCTTTTATACGGTTACGTTTTAGTATTTCTTCTATAGAATTAACAAACTACGGAAGTCGCTAATAAAAAAGTGTCACAATAGTAAAGCCTAAAATATTCAGTTTCGTAATGAAATGTATCATTTATTGAGTGCATTAAATAGTAAAATATTACAGCACACATACTCGAATATTAATATGTAAAAGTTTTTAATATTTTTACTAGAATATTTTGTTAAATAATTCGGAAATAATTTTATTCATCTAAATGTAAGCAGAAATTTAAAAACTTTTAATAAATTTAATCATAATTTTGATATTTTGCATATGATGTCATATTTTACTATTATTTTCTAAAATTTTTTTAATTTTGGAAATAACAATATTTGAAACTTAGATGATCTAGTACATTATATATTTTGCGCGTTTATTATCATCGTCAAAATGCTTTATTATGAATTTTCGAAAATATATTATAGATTTTAGCAAGTATGTAAAAAACACGATCGCTTTTCCACTTACTCATGAATATATTATTAGCATTCACAAATCTCGAGTATAAAGTGTGACATAATACGTTTCCTTTTATTTATATTTAGTTATATATTAAAATCAGATCGATTCGTATACATATAAAAAATTAATGAGAAAACTATTTGAAACGGATCATTATGTATTTACGAGCTCGAGTATTACGCGAATTGACTAATCTTTTGTCATAGCTAAATATTATAGAAGAATTTATTAGGGAACGTTATGATTAATTTTTTCTTTTTAATCTCAGTACAAATACATTATCGCATGCATAACTCATTCCTATTTGAAAACTGCCATAACATCGTCAAACTGCAGAAATCGGCGTATCCTCTCAAATTCTTTAAAAATGTCGATTTTACAGCGGTAATGGTGATGTATATATCATTTACTATTAAAAAGATCTATTATTAGTTTAAATATCAACAAAAATATAGACTATATTCTTATTTTACTATAAATATCTTTAGCATATATTACTCTATAGTGAGTTAAATTATAGTAATAATAATGTTAATGTTCTTTATCTTTTATTTAAATTTACAGAAAACACATGAAAGAAAATGTATTATTTTCTATTTATTTCGATATCCTTTATTAAATTGCATTTTACTAACTAATATTTTGTAAATCTAAATAAACTAATAATATATATAATAAATATAACATAGAATTTTAAAAATTTTCTATATTTATAATTTTTTACAGATATAAATACATAGAAAATAATTTATTTTTCTAATATATTTTTTTGATAAACAACGTTAAAAAATTATACATAAATATCTTACAAATAGAGTAAATTTTAAAATATTTGTAACACAACGCCAAAATAGGTAAATTTTAACGTATTCATAAAAGACATATTTAATTCTTTACTATTATTGTAATAGAAAAGTGTTTAAATTGTGCATTTTAAATATATTTAATATTTCAATATTTAGCAAAATATATTTTATATAATTCAATTAAAAAAAATAAAAAATTTATAGGAAATATAATCGATATGTATACGTACATATATGCATCCATTTATGCATATATATTTTTTTATATATTACGATAAAAATTTAAAATTGAATATTACGAAAAAAAAAAATTAAAAATTTTAAATAATAATTATTTAATTCATAAGTTATATTTTAATTTCTTATAGCTATTGGTTAATATAAGTGCAAATTATAAAATCATATAGTTTATTCTAATTATATATTTATTATTGAAATCAATTTTAATATTTAATAAATATATTAATATTATTGTATTTTTTTTATTTTTTATATTATCATATTTAAGTAAAAATTTTAGAGAAATTAAAAAAATATATTAATAATAAATTATTGCTAGGTTTGGCGTTACAAATTTCCTAAATGTGAAAATTTCTTAAATATAAAATAGCATTTTGATTAAAAACATGTTTTCTTTATTTTATTTTTATTAATATTTTAAAATAATATGTGGAATTTAATCACTTGGAATATTTGATTAATCGTACTTTATTAATGATAAGAGTAGCTGATTTAATAAATATTAAGAGTTTTAAAAATTTATTTGAAATTTTTAATTTAAAAGTTTTGAGTAAATATTTTATTTAAATTAATATTCGCTTCGAATAGATTGTTCTTGTATTGATTCAATATACAACTAAATTAATTAAAACGAAATTTATATATTATAAATGAAGAACACGTATTATTATTATGTCGTTGGATTATATTCTAAAAATGTAAATAATATTTAGTTAAAAAATTTAAGTATCCTAATTTTCTCATTTAGAACATAGAAAATTTATTTGAAATCGTAGGGTTAGATTTATTGATATTAACCGTAGCACGCCGATTCCTGCTAGTTTTATAATGGATGAGTGAAATTTGATGCGACTTGTATATTTATACGATTACTGGATACGTGACAAAATATATCTGACGCATTCGTATGTTGATTGGGCGGAGTGAGGCGGTGACAGGGTTTTAGTATGAATGAATTACAAAAAACACTCTCGAAAACCATGTGCTTAAAATTAGGTTCGAGATGTATTTTTATATCAGGTTCTTTGTGCTTATCCGCAAAGTCACGGCCAATCTGCGTTAGATAGGTTATTGTCGGTTATCTTTGTAGTACCTATCCCATGTTAGTCGTTAGTCGAATCACCACGCACCAACCTGTATTTTTTAAGCCGATTATTAATAAAAAAGAAAATATTGTTAATCTACATTAGTTTTTAATGTAATATAGTGATTTAGCTATGCTAATTAATTTTTTTAACTGTTAGCTTTTGTATAAATTTTGTTTTTCAATGATATTTTCTGTGAGCCAAATAGGAGGGAAACTTTATTTTTAATGGCTTTAATTAAATGTTCATAATTCAATATAAATTATAAAACATTATATATAAATAACTAAAATAACTAAAACCAAAATAAATAAAAAACTAAATATAAATACTAGTTATTTATAAATATAACAAAATTACAAAATGTTATTGAAATAAGTTTCATATTTTTTAATACCGCTATACTTAATAATCAATAAATATATGTAATTATTTATTTTAACTATATTTAAAGATATCAATGGATTTATTTTAAACATTTAATTTATTATAAATTAAATATGAATAATAAAAGTTTATTGAATTTTAGGGAAAGAAAATTTGAATATCTAAATAAATTTATATAACCGTATTTTCTTCGCAAAAAATTTGTTTTTAAGCATTATCTATAATTATGTACTATTAATGCGAATTAAAATATTTATTAGTTAAAATTATATTTATTTTTATTATAATATAAATGCAACTTTGTTAAGCAAAGTAAAAGATGATTGAAAATTAAACAAATGATCCTTATAATAATAAAATAATACTTAATAAATTAATAACAGTAAATAAAATATTAATATAAAATTTAAGTGCCTATGCATTCTAAGAAATTTATAAACAATTTAGTTTAATCATCATTGAGAAATAAATGTTTATGTATTCAAATATATATTTATTATATTTCAAACATACGTTGTTCCAATATTTAAATATATAGCGATCTTTAATATGCAAAAGTAATAAAAAATATATATGTTTAATTAAAGAAAATAACCCTCCTAAATTGCTCATTTACGTACTCCAATGGATCATATGATTAATAGTATTCATTTATATTTAAGTAGTAAAATACATTTACGTGACAGAAAATTTGTATAAAACTTGACAGATCATCATCAATAATTTAATTAGTTGATATAAATATAACACGTAAATGACAGTTTTAATATTAAAGGCAAATAAAAAATTAATTGAATATACTTGGTAACAAGAATTGAGCATTATTTTTATATTAAGTAAATGAAAAATTTTTATGTTTAACAATTACCTGAAAAACTAGGAATAATTTTAAATAATTAAATTTTTTTAAATTGATCATTTTTTTTAAATTGCGTGAAAAAAGGTAAAATGTTATTTTGTAAATATTAAAGATAATGTACCTCGTGGGCTTATGATTTTAAATGTAAATGTATTAAAAATTAAGAATAAATATGTAATTTTGAATAATAAATATTTTAGTTCGCGTTTTTAATCCATCAATCGAGATCACGTGACTATAATTATGGCCGCCAATAAACTGGAACGATTCATTCGATCTCAGAGATTCATGGTCGTAGACGTGTATAGGTACTTGTTACAAGCGAGAGATCCTTGATCTTACCATGGCACCTGGTTTGCCTTCTCCTGGCCTTCCTGATTCTCCACGTAGTCCCATAGGTCCCTATAAAATTTATGTTTCAATAAATATATTTAATTTTCAATTTATACTCAATATTTGTAACTTAATATTTCATAAATACATAATAATAAAAACATTCGTCTGATTAAAATGAAATTGTCAAACACACTTGTTTTTATATTTTAATTTCGAATATATATATTAATGTGAAATTTTTTATGAATTACATTTGATAAATTTAGCATAATTTATCTAAAAATAATGGAAACAATTACACTAATAATTTCTGCTTTTGTTTTTTGAAATAAAAGGTTTAAGTGAAAATTTATTTTTCTCATTAAAGATAATTTTAAAGGTTAAAGTTTTTATATATAATTAAATTTTTTTAACAACTAAACTCATTAATTAAATAGATACTATTTTTATTTTGTTACTTACAAAGAAGTTTTACTTAGTTGCATACATGTTTTATAATTTTTAATAAAGGATAATATATATATGTATGTGTATATATATATATATATATATATATATATATATATATATGTATGTATATATGTATGTATATAGGTGTGTGTTTAAAAGGTGTTTTCATCTGACGTATCAATTTGTATTAAAAAAAAATTAAGAATATAATAGTTTAATTTATTCAATTAAATTATGTTATTGAGTAGGAATTTATTAAACTATGTTATCATTTGAAAAATAGATTTGCATTTGACTTATAACTTTCTATGTAGATGTATTATTTTATATAAAGTATATTTCTTAATATAATATTCTTGACAAACACGTAGATTAGATGATTTTATTTATACCGTAATCATAACGTATACTGTGCAAAGTAAAATGCTATTGCTTGGTCATATGGATTTTTTAAAAAAATATATTTCTTTTCTTACATAAATTTTATTAGTATCGATAGATATAATAATGTTCACTTTCATCAATTTTTCTAATTTAATCCACTAATGTAACTAAAAAAATTAATTTTCAGATATAAGAAATTGATTATATTAATCAATTAAAGAAAGGGTTTTTTTTGATGCTTGTTTTAAAAAATAATTGTTGTAATATAAAAATGTAAATCTGATTAACGTTTTTGTCATTTTTATATTAGAACACCTATTTTTAAAACAAGCAACGACAAAATCTTTTTTTTAATTAATGATATCATTAATCAATACATTTTTTCGTTATATCTATACCCAATATAATTTTTATTAAGCTTTTTGGATAAGGTGTTTATGAAGTACGATAAGGGGATAATAGTATTGAATTCATAGTCAATAATTTTATTATTTAATATCGCAGTATAGAAAGGATTTTTTAAGATTTGCAAATGCAGCAAACTATTTCAGTTGTATTAAAAAATTCTATTTTAATTTAAAAAAATTAAAAATTAAAAAATAAAAACAGTCACTTTGAATGGTTTAAAAAGAAACCGCGTATCAGATTTTGGTGTACAATTATATGGAAGTAACTGGATGATCATTTGCAGCCTATGTTATTTTACAGTTATTATGTGATGTATAATAATCAAATGTATAATAAAATCAAATATATAATATGTATAATATGTATAAAATGTATAATAAAATCAAATGTATAATAATGTAAATAATGTATAATAATAAATAACTGAGGAAAAATATCATAATTTAAAATTATAAAATCCTTTTTAATTTATCTGGATCAAATGCATTTGATAATAGTTTTAGATGTTTATACCAAGGTTATATTAATTTTTAATATTGTGAACAAATTAAAGAATAAATCATATTATTTAAAGGTATTAAAATTTTCGTAACAAAAAAATTACATTTCGAATTACCCCATGTATTATAAGTTTTCCATAGAACCTCTGGAGAAAATCTTATTGACATATAAAAACTTATTAAAAATTTCAAAAATATTTAGTAAATTTATTAAAATAATTTTTTATAAAATTGTAAATTGTAAGCACGTAATGAAATATTTGCAATAATATGTATGCTTGCATAATAACTCAAGTATATTATATTGGATCGGGTGACAGTTATTGCAGTTGAAGATTATAGAAACGACAAAGATCAAATACACTTTTATTGCTTTTAGTACTCTATAGACAAATAGATAAATCAGGTATTTAAATGAAGTCATCATACCATTGCTTGAAAAATTCTGTAAAATTTTGAAACAATCAAACAAAATATTTACGAATAATTTAATTTATCTTAAATAATATTGTTCTCTGAACAATAAATAAGTAAGTAACTTTGTGAAACAAAAGTTTCTAAAAAATAAAGAAACCAATTAAGAAACAATTACGGCAAAAAGCCGCAGAAAACAAAGATTTAATCTTGAATGAAAAGATTTTATAATTGCAATCAATAAAAAGTAATTGTATATAAGATGATTAAATTATCATACTAAAGAATTTCCAACAGTAATATTCCAAAGAATATGTGCAAAATATTACTTATATTCGTATAGTATTATTCTCTAGAATAAATAAGCTTTAATATTGTTTATACTCAGTCAAGATAACCAAGATACCGGAGTAGATAGGTTGTAGACAATAATATATAATATTTAAAAAATATCAGAAAACTCTATCGACGATTAGAAATTATTATTTACTTACTTATGAAAAAGGATGTAAATTTTCAACTGCCGTTACTAAACAACTCAATCAGATATTTTTTTCTAAAAATATTAAATAAAAACGTTTGAAATTTTTTAAAAATTTAAAAAATTACAAATTTATTGAAAAATTCTGAATATAAGTGTTTTTTAATTGTTTATAACAAATTAAAAAAAAAAAATAAAATAAAATCCTTAACGTTATAACAAATCTTATTTTTCTTTTACTAATATAAAATATTGTATTTCCATATTTTTTTTTTAAACGAATGAAGTTAGGTTAAAATACATACATTATTAAATGAAAATAAGAATTTGATGTCAAAAGTATTATAATAATTCATAAATATTATTAATTATTTGAATATATTTCATATATTTCATTTATAGTCAAAGAAAATAAATTTAAAATTATGTTCTAATAATCTTTAGTTATAGCAACAATGTTATACGTACGGGAAGTCCCATAGGACCAGGATCACCCTTTCCGCCTTTTTCTCCCTGAAACAATAAAATTACGTTTTTAATTTACACAGCAAACAAATTTTATTCTTATTAACTTATAAAATAATTATTTAGTTTGTAAAATAATTTATAAATATTTTTGTTATCAAGTAATTAGTAAATTGTAGAATTGCAACTTTAGATAATTAGAATAATTTAATAAGTTCGAATGTAATTTTCAAAAATAGTTGCACAGTTTTTAATATTCTTAAATTTTTTGTAATATAAGTAATTTCGAAGAAATTAAAATTATTTAGTAAATAGTAAATTTAATATATTATTTATAATATTTTTTATTCAATTTAAATACAATCAAACCCGTATTTATTACAATTGTTTATTATATAAATTATCACAGAATAATTACTGTATATTACTTTATGGCACCTTGAATATACGTGAGGAATTTTTAAATACAAAATTAAATTTAGTTCTTAAATATTGATAGAGAAATGATAAAAGCACTGGTATTATTATACTGTTAACAATATTAAATTAATTGAAAATTATTTAAATTAAAATTTTTAATTTCTTTAATGCTGATCTTCTACTAAAGTATTATATTATTTTGAAATTAGTTCTAAATATTATTTACAAATTTAATTGATTTTTAATCTTTTATAGAATTGAATAGAGATTAAATCTTAAATTCATGTAATTAAAAATTTTTTTTATTTACATTCACACCTTGTATACGGGTCTTATCAATAAAAAGAGAAAATAGTAAACATAATTACTGACAGGATCACCCTTGGTACCATCATGTCCTCGATCGCCTTTGATACCGGGTGGGCCCTGGAGTCCAGGTATACCCGTTGGTCCTGGTGGTCCAGGAGGTCCCATTATCTGCAATATGAGAGGACTTAAATTATGGATTTTGATAGTGTAATATTTTAATTAATATTACATTCTTTATACAAAGAAATTCTTAAATGTTAAATTAAATTCATTGGAATTAAAATAAAAAAATGAATAAAATTGGAAAATAAAAAACAAGTATATGATATATAATATATATAATAAAATTAAACCTTTTTTGTAATTAAACATTGTAATTTTATAATAAATAAAAATTTATGTTTTTAATAATAATAAAAGATTTATAAATAATTTCATTAATAGTTTTATATAAGATGCTTATTTATTGTTAAATTTATAATCTAAACATTAAAAGAAAATTACTTACGTAAGAACCCGTCATTTCACCAGTATTAACTTCAAACGTACTGTCACCCTGCATATAATACTTAGATTATTTTTAATACAAATTTTTAAAATAATAAAATATTAAATGATAGATTTTTTCTTTACCTGCCTTCTCCTTAATTTTTTGTACTTCTGCTTTGTCCAATTCAAATAATTATAAATATTTTAAATTAAAGTTTTATTAAAAAAATATTATGAATATGGTAATTGAAAATTTTTACATACCGATTCGCCTTTGTCACCTTTGTCTCCTTTTTGTCCAGGATATCCCTTAATAAAGATAATAATATGAAATTTTCGTTAGTAATGTAACATTTTTTAACCAAACTTTGAATCATATATACATATGTATATATATTCATTTTTCTAATTATTAATATAAATAATATTTTAATTAATGTTATCTCTATACTAACCGGTGGACCAGGTAAACCAGGAGGACCCATAAGACCTGGAGGTCCGATATTACCATAGTCTCCTTTTTCTCCTTTTGGTCCGTAAAGTCCCTTAAAAATGAAGGAATTGAAACATAATCTGATAAATAATATAATATATAACTATAATTAGAATTCAAATAAAAATTTGTTTTTTTTTTATTTTATATAAAATATATACCATAAATACTATAAATTGAATAATATTCTATTCGGATTTTCAATTTTAATATGTTATTATGCTTATATATTATGTTAAAAATGTTTATTATCAACATTTACCGAAAAATTTTAATTATTCAAAAAGGTATTGTATATATTATTATTTATAATTAATCAAATTTACAGTTTATAAATAATTTTTTGACTACATTTTCTAATAAATTAATTTTAATAAAGCAATAATTTAATTTATTAAGTGAATTTAATTAAAGTTGAACAAGTGTATATGAAAATAATAATTAAAAAAAAAAAAAAATAGTTTTAACAATAAAAATGAACTCAAATTATAACAATGTATTTTTATAAATATTTATTAATATTTTATACATATTTTTATATATCATTCATCCACGGTATTAAAATTTTTTTATTTATGCTATGAGAAAGAATGGAATGACTCAAATACTTACAGAAATAAAGATAAAATAATCTCCAGTGATATAAACAAAAATTTTTTAGTAATAATTTCTATTGTATATAAAAGGATTTTTAATAGTGAAAATCCGAGTAACAAAGCATAGTAGATATTAACAAACCAAATTGATATGCCAACCATATGCCATCTCCATTTTCAACTACAATTATTTGTCACAATAATTGAAAAATTATTGAAAAATTATTGTGAAATTTAGCAAAACTAACTATGTAAACTTATTTCATACAAAATATCAATTTTAATTCACAAATTATACCATAAGTTTCTAAAATGCGTAAATTTACAGTTCCGTAATACGCTTTTTAAACAATTATATACAATAAATGAATTTTCGAATTACACAAAATAATATTATAATTATAAATCTCAAATTTTATTTGTCATATTAAAGGAAAATAAGTGTATATTCTATAAAATTAAGCAACTATTGTGATCTAGTATATTTAATTAAACTAGTTTTTTACATAATTTGTTATAATGTATAAATTAATTATTTTAAGATATTTGATGTTGCTATCAAGGAAATTACTGTAAATAAATTTTGAAATAATATTAAATAATTGATTGAACTCTTATGTATATATCGCTGAAAATAGACTAATCGTAATGCTAACTAATTAAAAATAATGAAAATGTTTAATGAATATAAATAAACTTAAACTTACAGGTAATCCAGGAGGACCTTGAATACCCACTTCTCCGTTTAATCCACTCACACCTGGTAAACCTGGAGATCCTTGATCACCTTTCGGGCCTGTAATTTAAATGAATACAAAACAAATTATATTATAAAATATTATTACCAATTAAAACTAAGCACAAATTGTCATATATTAAAACGCTGATACCGATGTATCCTAAGATAAATTGTCAGATGTAATAATGCTTACACAATACAATGATCATCGATATCCAATTAATAATGTATTTATTATTTATAGATTAAAATAATTATTGATCAGTTATCATCAGTGGTAATATGTCTGGTAATATACCTTTTAGACCTTTTTGCCCTTAGATTCGTGATATTGGTTGAGTTCACCCTTTAGGCTCTTTCTTAAATTCATTGCTAAATTGTCATTCCAACTTCAGTCACTCTATAATAAAGGCTTAATTTTTGCACCTCTCCAACTGACTCTCCTTACAAAATTTTACTTTGGTTCATTTGATTGTTTGAAATGGAAATGGAAATTAGGAAACAAGCAGTATTTGCTTAAATGTGAATGAAAATAATGGGAAGGATGAAATATGTACATATACATACATATATATAATGTAATGTTTCTACAAGATACATTTATATAATATACTAAAATATAATATTTTTTTGAATTTATTGTATAAATTATTTATCTCTAATTAAAGAATAGAGAGAGAGAGAGAGAGAGAGAGAGAGAGAGAGAGAGAGAGAGAGAGAGAGAGAGAGAGGATAGAATAGAATAAAAATTAAAATTATAGGATATGTATAGTATTTAGTCTACTATAATAATCACAATAAACATAAAAATCATACAATTCCAAGATCCACAAAAACAATAGTACAATCATTATACTTATAGTAATATACTTTTCATAACAGATATGAATGTTAAATACACAATAAATACAAAACATAAATAAGTTATAAAACAGTATTTATTTACAGTACTATTTATATCACTATTTAAAGCAAAAGTTGATAATTCTATAACTATTTAAGAAAATCTTTTTATAATATTTACTAATTTTTACTAAAATATTAAATTGTAATTTAATCGAATTAACATACAAAATTTGATATTAATTAACAAATAGTCTAAATTATATTCTTATTATTTTAATATTTATAGACTTTAATATATATGCTATAATAAATCTTATTGTAATTAATTTTTGTGAAATTTAAATATAATCTTCTAAATTTAATGAACGTCATAAATACAATTTTATGGATGTCAATATTAGTAAAAGAATTTCTTATATATATATATATATATACCACACCAAATATAATACAAAATAAATCATTCAAAAATCGTGCGCGACTTAATCTATTATGGTAATCTAAATAACAAATACTAGTTGAAAAATTATTTTAAAATAAATTGAACCATAAGTAATGGTTAAATATTAAAATTATAGGAATGTCGTTTTTAATTATTACAAAAATAGTATGTATGCAAAAATAAAAGAAAAAATTAATTTATTTGTTTCGTTGAATATATTTTCTTCACTCACAGCTATTTATATTCTAAATCTATTAAGCATTATACGTAATCACATCAAATTATTTTAGTTAAAAAATATAAAGTTAAAAGGGATAATGAATTATCCTCGTAATTTAAATATGAGCGTGTTAGTGAATAAAAATTAGTAAGTTAAGTGAAAATTTCCTTACTAGCATAATTACTTAGCGAATAAAAAAAGTTGATCCAAGAAAGTATCAATAAGTTCAATGAAGATATAAAGGCCACAGCATTATTAATACTTACGCATGGAATTGAATCAAGTAGAGAAGAATTCGCATGGACTCTCAAAGCCATGTGGTAGAGCGTTGGCGTATTAGTGATTAGTGGATTTGCCCCGACTTATGCGCGCGACTTGCACATAAAAGGAAGTTGGTTGGTTGTTTGGTGCTGTGGTAGTGGGTACGGGTATTATTTTCTACATAAACACAAATTAGTTACAAGCTACGATACGTGGCTGAGGATTATGATTCTCATTAACTAGTTATATACAAAAGCTTATATCGATATTCTATATACACGCGATTATTTGTTATATTTATGTGTGCATAAATGCAAATCTAACTTGTACATACATGTAATAATTGAGTATTATAGATTTGTGTGCTTGTATTAACAATTAAAAATTTAATAAAGTGGGTATATATTATTTGAAAAATAATAATTATAATTATATAAAATAAAATTTTTTTTTCTCTACTTTAGGAGAAAACCGATTCTATTAAAAAAAATAGGTATATTAATAAAGAGTAATAAAATAATAAAATATTATCTTTTCGTTTCTCTTCAAATCAACTATAACTTATATAATATTTTTAGGCACGCACTTGTACACACGTGAGTGTTTTATAAAACTAAAAAATTTTGCATAGAGAAAATTTATATATTCAATAAATTTTCTATATTTAAGTGAAATTGCAAATAGTTTAAAATCAAACTCTGTTTGATACATAATTTTAAATAGTCAGCTTTATATTTATTATTTTTTTTTACTCAATAATATGTATTTGTTAATTTTTTTTTTCAAATTAGAATTTGTATTTCAAAATTTTGAATTTGACAATTTATTAAAAGTATAAAAAAATTATATATTTAAAAAATGCATATTTATAAAAATAAAATTATTTCTTTTTTAACTAAATAAAATTTTGTAACATTAATAAAATTATTTAAATATTTTGATATTTGAAAATAAAAAATATAAATTAATATGTCTTTGAATATTGTCGAAATGATTTACAATTAAAATAAAATAATCAATACAACTATTAGTAAATAATTTAAACAGGCATATTTAAAAGTACAAAATTTCAATTTACATCCATTTGTTAATAAAATAATTTTAAATATTGTAATGAATAAATTCTATTTAACAATATTTTTAAAATTGAGTTAATAATTGCAAAATGTACATAATTATTAAAATTGCTTAAATTACATATATTTATTTAGATATTGAAGGAATTTAATTTGAATTGAGAAGCACTAAATAATTAAAATCTCTCTGTGCAAACTATTCCGGTAAATACTACTCTACATTTGGTTATATAATACTTACACAAAATGTTATAGCAGCGCGACCAAATGTTCAGCAACTAGCAGGGTAGCCTAGTGGTTATTGGTGCTGTTACTTTTACCTACAGAGAAACCTACAAAACCTGCGGGAACTGAGATTGTCAGAAAAATACAATATTTTCGTTTTTACAACAAACAAACATATACAACGACTTCGGTTACAAAGACAAGTAAAAACATCATACAGGTGTCTTTTTAACGAAACTTAAGTTAGTTTTTATATCTTTTTGTACGGATAGTTTGTCGAAATTATTTTTTCATTATATTGGAAAACAAAAGTCAATAAAAAAAAGTGATACGTGTTATTTGCTGCCACCAATGTTTGTAATTATTTTATTACCATTTTATAATTTATCGGTGATTTTATTTTAAAAAAATTTTCGATTATTCTATGTATTAAAATTCAAACATGTTCATGTATGAGCAAAGAAATAATTAGAAGAAATGATAGAACTTTTTTGTAATTAAAATAAATACACATATTTTTATTTTTATTTTATTAAAAAGAATATTTTTATTAAATTAATTTACAATTATTTCAATTTTAGTTTTAATTATTTTATACAATTCCTTAGAAAAATACATTGTGAACTTTTGAATTTAATAAAATTTCATTTATAATCTTTATTTATATAGGCATTATGATTTTAATGAAATAAAACTTTAAAATAAATATTTTATATGTTATTATAATTAAAAATATTTATTAAAAATTTGCATTTATTAAATGCAATGATAAAGTTTTAATGCTTACTTTAACTATTACTAGTTAAACTTTTTTAAATTTATTTGATTTTAAAAAGTGTTATTAATAATACATGAAACACAAGTATTTATTGAAAAATTACAAAAACGAGATTAATAAATAGAATTGTGTACTTAATTTGAAATTATAAAAATCGATAATATAAAATAAAAAAATAGCTTTCATTTCAATCTGCAGAGATAAAAAAAAGATAAAAATACATAATATACGTATAATGGTGGAAAAATAATGATAGAAGAGAAAGTAGTATAAGTATTACAATTAAACTTGATATAAATGGAGATCAATTGTCATAGAAATAAAAAAGAAAAAGAATCGCGTATATAGACAAAAACAGAATCAAATGTTTTATTGTATTGAATTTTTTTTAACTGTTAAAATTTAATTATTTTGGCTTTGTTGTATTTTCATTTTACCTTTTACTTAAAAAATCATGATACATATAACTTTTGTCTTCATTACATAGCGGTAAGTTTAACTTTAATTTAAAAGAGATATTGAAGGTTTTATAGCGGTCGATTCATATTATAGTATTATAATGTACTGAAAGAAATTCGAAATCAAAGAGATTATAGAAAATAAGATAAAAGATAAACAGAGTAGTGAGAGAATTTCTGTTTGATTATGCCCTACACTGATTTTTTTTAACCTGAATTAAAATTGAAGAACAGGAAAGAATTATTTTAAGATATATACATAATCAGTAAAACTTTTCATTCATTTTGATAGATTTTGTTTTACTTTGAATATTGAAGTCTTAAAATAATTTTAATTTTATTAAGAGTGTTATTTATGTAAATTAATTGTAACTATTAATTTTCACTTAAATAAATAGTACATAGTTATTAGCATTAATAACAACTATATGTATTGTAAAATTAATAGTTACGATATTACTTTACAAAATCTTACTATTCTGTAAAGTTACATGCATCTTAGATATTTACCACAATTAGGATAATATTTTATTAATATTTATCATGAAATTTCATGCAAACATGCCTATATTTTAGTAAAATCAATTCCAATTAATGCATTAAACTACGTTTTTTCAATATAAAATACATGCATTGTAGAATGTATACTGTGCAGTGTATACAAGATGAGTGTATGGATAAGGATTTTTTAGCAAAAAGGTTGAGAAATATGAAAATAAGTTTAACATTAATGTTAAAATAAAGGTTTATAACAATCTTTTTATCAAATATGTTATTAAGTTTGCAATATGATAATTTCTGTCCAAAATTACGGCACTTGATAATTACAATAAAAATCCCTCAATAAATGCGAACACAAGTAATTAAATTGGGCGCATACAACTAATTCAATTAGACTTATGCCATCAAGGTAAGACATCTATTAAAACGTGTTGATTTTTTAAAATTAATGTAATACAAATATAAAGATCCAATATTTTCATCGGATTTATTGCATATTTTTGAAACGATAAAGTAAAAAAAAGTGAAAATAATTTCTCGAAAAGTTGAATTGTAAGTTCACTCAGAAAAAGAAATAAAATATTTGGAATTGGGTGTATATTATGTATTATAGTATGGAGAGCTGCAGTGGAGAGAGGTGCTTACCTTTTTGCCTTGCTTGCCACGTCCACCTTTCTCGCCGGGCGGACCGGGTGGTCCGACTGGGCCGACGTCGCCCTTCGTGCCCTGGGGCCCTGTGTATTACCGTACATCAACAAGTATATATCAACGACATGGTATTAGTTCTTTTTTATTTTTCTCAGTCCTTCATTCTGGAATGTCGGCATATCACTTGGTTTGCTTTATATTTATCGTCTAACTCTCAGATTTTTGTGTTCATATTAAGAAGCCTTACTACTTTATAAATAAGATAGCTATGTATTATTGTACTTAATTAGTTTTAGAATTTTCTTTCTATACTAAACAAATTTTAAATTATAAATTTTAATTTAGTATGTTTATTCATAGTGTAATGACCTAAAAGTTATTTTGTGTAAATGGTAACTTTTCAATGTTATTATTTTCAATGTTACCTTTTCAATTACCTATAGATTATAATTTATTAGATGACTTTTAATGAAGATATCTTATATAACAATTTCAAACTAAATAATGGATGTAATTAAAAGCCATTTTTTAATTTAAAATGTTAAAGATTTTGGATATGGAAATTGAAAATGATTTTTATTTTTTAAATATTAATCACTAAATAGAGGAAATTAAAACAATGAGTATCATTAAAATTTTAAATTATAATTCAGTTACTTGTATTAATTTATTACTTTATATTTTATTAAACAAATAATTAATTACATTACTCTAAATAGTTTTATGGCAATTAAAATTATGTATACATTTTATATAATTTTTTAATTTTAAAATACTCATATAATAATGAATGAAAATTGAAAATGAACTTGAAAATTTACTTTATCTCAAAAATACTTAAATACCGTAAAATATTTACGTTAAATATGTAATAGATTAAAATACATAAATTATATATAAAATAAAGTAATCAGAGCATCCTAAAGTATTAAAGAAAATATATATTTTAAATATATAGAAAATATATTTTAAAAAACAACAACAACAACAATAACAACAAGAACAATAATAATAATAACAATAATATTAATTAAATTACACATGACATTAAATAAGAGACCTATTTATAATATTTAAAGAAGATATATAGCAAAAATTTGTAAATAAGTTTTTTTGGACTAAAATTAATATTTAAAAAATTTTTACGAATATTTCATTGTAATTCAAAAAATTTATTGTTGTCTTATGTTGGCATGTAGTGGCTACGTAGTAGAAAGTTATTTATTTTAGTTCATTTACATTATTTTAAATATGTTTATTCGGAATTTTGTTATGAAATTCATGGGATGTATACAAATACTTCAATATTATATTTATGCTATATAAAAATATACATACTGCGATTACAATGATTATAAATAAAATTATAAATAAAAATATATATAATTTACTGATTAATTGGATGTTTATTTTTAATAACAAGAAATAAACATATGAAAATATCTTAGGAAATATAATAAATGTAATTCTTTCTAAAAATATTTTTAAATTGGCGAACTGATGGATGAGTGATAATGCACAGAAAAAACGTATGTTTATAAATGCGAGTGAAAGAATAACGGCTTGAGTATATTTGAATATGCTTAAATAAAGGAAAGCACAAGTCGCAGTTAGTCTTTCTATGCATAAGAGCATACTAGGGCAAATCCTGTATTTCTGTAAATTTTATTACTATTGAAGGGGATGTAATTTAGAAGTATCATTAATAATTTCTTACGGATATTATGAAAGGAAAATTATTTGACAAGAAACATATGTTCTTCTTTACGGGTAAATGAATTTGTTAGTCCAATGCTTTGCAATCAAGAATGTAAAATTAGTTATGTCACAAAATAGTAAAAAATCAGTCAAAAAATGGAGAATATATACATTTTAATAACAGAAATAATTTACGATATAATATCTTTATAAAATATTTGTTTTTAATAAATGGAACTTATTTATTTATAAAATTTTTTTTCGATTTTGTTAATATATATATAAATATTTTTTTTATTTCAATGAACCATTTTATTAGCTTACGTGAAAAACTTTTTTGATTTTAGAATATTTTTCTATTTTTATTGCTAACACGCGCGCGCTCGCGCTCGGTGATCACTTTTATATGATTAAAATTTTTATGGCTTTCTAATAAAAATTTATTTTCATTTATATCATATTTATGTTCCTAACATTACAATAGAACAAAATAGAGGTATAAAAAGTAAAGATTTATTTGGTAGATAAAAAATGAAAAATCAGGAGAAAATGTAACCTCAATACGTAATAATCGATTTCAGAAAATTTAATAATTTAATTGATAAATTTTATACTTTAAAATTATCGATATCACTACAAATTCGCTACTAAAACTCGTCTTAAATTTACAATATAAATTGAAAAGAAAACTCTGTATATTATTACTGCACTTTTTTATTGAATGCTCTAAATATGACCATCATAATACTTCTTTATTTTTTTATAGGATTTTAAATTTCAAATTAAAAACTAATAGGTTACCTTTTATTTTGTTTAATCTATTTTAAATCTTTTTAAAAAAATTATCTACAATAAAATATTTTTAATTATTTTAGAAATAATAATAATATAATTGGCAAACTCATATTTGAAAACATATTTTTAATGAATACTATTTTTAAATATTAATGATATAAATTTCTATATTTAAAAATCTGTATAATAGATGGATATATAAATGAAGTAAAAATCGAATTTATAAATGTGACAATGATAAATAAACGATTTATATTTAACTAACAATATTTTGATCACATTAGACTAAATGATTGTATATATATAATAAAAGGTGTACATAAATGACTCAAGATTGTTATACTTTTATTTTCTGCCCTTTCATGAATTAATCGGATATTTCGATGTTCTACTTTTCAAAACATTTACTTTCTACAAAAAGTGCAAATGCAAAATGTTTTTTCTATGCAATGTAATTCCCCATTGATCCTTATCAGACAATGTGTAATTTATTTTTATAAATGTTAAATAATGCCCTTTTTACAATTTTAATAGTGATAATTTTCATCTTTATTATTGTTTAACTCTATTAGCTTTAGCTTCAATACTTTAGACTTTCTATGAGTTTTTAAACACATTTGAAATATCTTTACAGCACATGGAGTAGCGCAAAGATAGCAGAAATCTACATTTCCAAATGAATTGATTGACACAAGGATCACACTTATTCATATAATAGTCATTCGCATAATATTTAAAATAAAGTAAATATATTACATTTAATATTCTAATGTTTCTTTATTAAGCCTTAAATTAACAGATAAGTATGTCATTTAAAACATAAGCTTTGTAATCTTTAATTATAATTTTTATGCTTAATAAGAATAAAAATGCAAATTTATTCATTAAATATGAATTAGATAATTTTCATAATATATTAAGATAAGCAAAATCAATGAAATCTACAAGTACTTGCAATATGAAAGATTTTCTAAAGTTCAAATTAATTTATTGTTGGGATATTGAATACGTGAATTCGAATATATATATAGTATAATAAGCAATTAATTATAGATATTTGTGATTTTTGGTTTAATATTTATAATATGTATAAAGCTGTAATATTATATGATTATATTCCGCATGCATAATAGAAACTCAATACATTTAATTTCTATTTCTTTAAAATTTCCTCCATCCGTGGATTCATTTAGATTCATTTAAACTTTAAGAATTTTCATTTAAAAATGAGTATGAATAATTACTTCTAAAATTTATTATTAATTAATATAAGTAAAATTTATAATACATATTATTAAAACTAATAACTTTTAATGTATAAATAAGGGTTTGTTTTCTTTTAATTCTTAATAAGAAGTAATTAAATATTTTAAAAATATAATATTTTTTATTCATTGTTTAAAAATAACCATGTTTAGGTCAAATATAAGAGTTTTTGAATCATTGGTTGTAAATTGAAAAATGATCTACATGCGCCTATAATAGTATTTAGCTCTAAATTTACTTACCAGGTGGTCCTGGGGGTCCAGGAGGCCCCTCGAAAACACCTGTCGCGAATGGTTCGCCATTTATAGATGTCGTTAAACCCCGTTCACCCTTGTCACCTTTATCACCCTGGAAAATATTCAAGTAAGAAATCAATTTTTCATTTTATTATTATAATAGTCGTAATTTTATAAAAATACCATTAATCATTATAATTAATATATTTTATATGTTAAATATGGGGATTTATAGATATTGAAAAAATGAGATATTTGGTTGTTTTTTTCAATATGTTATTAGTATACGTGGTAAATTAATAGCCATTTGTTAACTATAAAAAAAGTTTTGAGAATTTTATTATTAATCAGATAATAAGAATTACGTTTGGAATCATTCATTACTGTTATTTAAAATATGTTATGTAAATAATTTACTATTTTTATAAATATTCTTATCAGTCGCTATTATATGTAATAAAGTATTTTTAAATACTAGATCTGTAAATAGATTTATGATAAAAATATATTAAAATTTTAATAATGTATAATAAAAAAATTATAATATAAAATTTATATAAACTGTATTGCGATCCAAAAAGAATAAAAAAGATCAAAACGGCATTAATTCTTCATAAACCATGAGGATTATTGTAGCATTATTAAGTATAGTCAATATTTCTAATATTTTCAAATTTTCTTGATTAATTTTTATTATAAATGTAAAATATATAAAAATTAGTTACAACACTTCAAATTGACTTTTATCGATTTTAATTTATACTAAAGAATTATTATTCGTTCAGATATAGTAAGGAAAAATAAATAATTTTTATTTTATTAGGAAATATAGTAAGAATTAATTATATATATTTTTAGTTGCATAGAACAAAATTATATGGTGGTATTTAATTTAAAAATTCTAATAATTTACAAATACATTAAATAAATTGATTATATTCGAATTATTGAGTATTTCATTTGGATTTTTTAAATTATATTTTTGTTGTCTTTATATAGTATAGTAAAAATAATAAATAAACTCTTTGTCAAAAGAAATCAATATTTTTACTAATAGAAAATTCAGATCTTTTACATTTTTCTTAGTTGCCACAATAAAAGTAAAACATACTAATCACAAAAAATTATTAAGTTTTATTGAATTACAAATACTAAGAATGTATTAATAAGATACTCTTAATAATAGAATACGATTTAGTTTAATTATTTGTGTTTGATGATTAAGTCAACGTAGATAAGGAGTACATATAAATATTTTAAAATATCTCGGTTCATATTTTTAATTAATTATAAAAGCTTCAAAATTGATTTTTAAGATTTATAAAACTTGAATAGATATGAATCATTCTCATTTCTGTTCTTTATAAAATTGATAATATGAAAACTAATTTTTGTTATGAGATAATTCAAGAACTTTCCTAATACTGTAAATATAAAAAAATTGAAATTCATCAATTCTTCATGTAGAGAGAATAACTTTTATAAATAAAATTATTTTATATATAAATAACATAATTACGGTGTACAGATTTTTATTTTATAATTTTAATCTGATGTTTATTATATTCTTTTAAAGTTTTATTTACAAGTATAAGAGCAATAGTTAAATATAATTTTTTTCAATAATCAGCCTAACATTTGTATACTATAAGTAGGAATGTGCAATGAATATGGTTTTTACTTTAGAACCAACAGTTCCAGAAGGTCCTTGTGGCCCTGGAGGTCCTATAGGTCCCGCTGAACCTTTTTCACCTACAGGCCCAATTTCGCCTTGTAATCCCTGGTTGCCATCATTTCCCGATGTGCCTTTCACTCCCTCCGGACCAGGGGGCCCCGGCGGACCTGGTTCTCCTTGTTCACCCTGTATGAATAAGTGTACTTTTGTAAGAATACTTATAAAACTCCCATTATAGATTGAAAAATATTTGACTTTAATGTTTCATGCAAAACCGTTTTCTTTTTTTATTTATCAAAAAGACAGAACTCTTTAACTAAAACTTTTAATAAGTACAATTAGTTGTGTTTCTGACTTTTACCGAAAATTACAGTAATTAAGGAAATGCAACTTAATAATATATTAAATTAAATTAAATTATTAAAAAACTTGAATAATATAAATACTGTGTAACAGATGTAGATTGTCCATGCCCATACAATACAATAAAAACTAAAATCTAAAAAATATAATTTTTACCATTATTTTTATATTGTATAGATCCATTTATTTTAAATTTAATTAAACAAACTAATATTTTATTGTATAATTTTAGTTAATTTTTCGATCATATTTTTTATTAAAACTATGTGTAAATAAATTACAAGTTCGTATGAAAGCCAAATTTTATATCTATAAAAATTAATTTTGTTTAGAATAGAATGATCAATAAATAATAATTTTCTTTTAATACATTTCATTAAAATCGTTTTTATTAATAATATTTTTTGTATTATATATATTTATATAAATAAATAATAAAAATTTTTACAATACTACTACAATATTCTATATTGCTATATTTTTAAGTACTACGTATATAATATTCACACACACATACACACATAAAAGCAAAATCATTTATATATTTTGTTTGTTAAAAATAATTAATTAAATAGTATTAATAAATTTTTCTACATAAATATTTATATTTTATATTATTTTTATATTAAACTTTCATAATTACATTTCAGAATTTTAAATAAGTTCTTTGTATGTACATTTTACTCTATAAAAATAGGATATTTTATATATGTAGATATTCTTTATTCATAAATTGGCCCTATTAAGACTTGCTACTTTATTCCATATCAGCGATTCAGTTACTGGTTTTTACAAAAGTTGAAGTACATTTTAATCATGATTTAAAAAATTTAACACAGTAAATAAAATGATACATAAATTAAATAACTTTAAAATATTAATTAAATAAGTATTTAAATTTTACAATATATATTTAACATTTATTTATTTTATAAAAATTTTTATCTACATTTTCATTATTATTAGTTATATTAGCTATTCTTTGAATAATTACAGGGTAGTTGTATTATTTAAAGAATTTAATTATTTCAAGTTAATTCTATATATAATGTGATTTTTAAATAAATTATAATAATTAAAGATGCGAAACAAACACAAAAAAAAATCATCACTTTTATTTCATTATTTTTTTTAATAGTAAATTAAAGGCCTTAGTCACAAGTATGTTATATTTATGAAATATTGTATGTTAAACTAACTAAAATCTATTTTCTACATGGCAAAAACAGAAAACTTGAGTTTTTAGAGTTTCATGCAGCATATGGATTGGTAATGGAACAAATAATATAAAATAAAATAAAGTAATAAATAATAATTTATATAATTGAAAAAACTTATTTTTAAAAATAAACCGATCATAAATTATTTATTTGCGCATAAGAATAAAAATTTAATTAATAAAAAATTACAGTTTAAATAAGTATTATTAAAATTATTCGTATAAAAATATATTATTTCACATATGTTCATAAATATGAAGATTATTTCCGGGCCATAATTATGAAATTTTTAAAAAAATTAGCTTGTTACTCTGATAGATATACATCTGTAGGCCCTGAACAAACTTACTTTGAGCGTTATGATCTGTTCCTTGCTGATATTATGTCCCTGCGCCTGAAGTTCCTAGAAAGTACGCCAATTACAGGTAAAACTCAAGCACTACAAATAAAATTAATATAACAAAAGTAAACTTAACAATCAATTAACAAATAAATTAAAAAATAGATGAGAATTTGTGACTTTGTTGTATGGCAATAATCTAGCTATTAACTGCAGACATCATGGTCATTTATCAACTCCAAAGTATTCATAGATACACCTAAGATTTTATATAAATATAGTATTAAATATACCATTACCATCCAAAATCAAAATGATTAACTACGATGCGATTGTTTTGTTATATCTAGCATTGTTTAACTGGGAAATATTTAAGTACACTGTCTCAAAACATAAAAATAAAGTAAATCAGCATGAAAAAGTATTTTGCTTAATTTAAAGTCAATATAATATGATAATATAATATAATATTATTTTTGTAATATCAAATACATTAAATGTACTAATATATGAAAAAGATAGAGAGTATAATTTATTTAAATAATATAACATATTAATTATTAAAATAGTCATTTATAACACAATTAAATAAATTAATTTATTTAATAATTTTTTATTTTTACATATTTTAATCATTTTACTATACAATTTTTTAAATAAAAATAAGCGATTGATTTTACATTGCTTAACTTTTAATAAAATAAATACTGCTTTCGTATACTTTAAGATACATGTTATCAAATAAAAGTTATTAACAGTCTAAAAACACTATTTAATAAATATTAATAATAATAGTTTTAAGAATCATGCACAATAATACTTAAGAATTATTTTAACTACTAAACAAAGCATGCCTAGTACAAACATTTCTTTTGATGTATATCACTGACAAATGTATATTATTTTATGTTTTTTCAATATAAAATTTTTTTTTCTTTCAAATAAAGATTTTAATGCAAAATTCTATGCAAAATGATGTAAAATGATTAAACATAAGTATAAATATTAATTTCTACTGTATAAAATATGCACTTTTAGTGTAGTAATAAGAATATCAGTTTCCACATAAATACTTTGATTATTTTTTAAAAGAAACAATAAAAGTTAAGTTAAAAATAAAGTTTTTAACTAAAAAATCTTACACTTTTGAAATAATTAGATACAATTAATTGAATTATACATTAATTAAATTAAATCAATTGATTTCTTTCCTGTTGAAAATCAAAATTTTTACCTTATTAGCGCCTAAAATATAAAAATTTTAAAATAAGATACACAATTGTCAGTGAAATTAATCCTACCGTAGCACACTATGAAAACCAGAAAACAGAAACATTAAAATATAATAATCTATACCGTAAGCACCGCTATAAAAATAAATCGCATTAACATCTAAAAATAAGTAATAACAAGAGAAACATTATAATTCATATAAGAAAATATGTATTAATATAACCATTAGATCAACGTCAAAGAATATTAAACATGTAAATCTATACAAAACAAATGATTGAATAATACGAAGTTCTGCATTTGAAGAAGGCCGTTTACCTTCAGGGCGACGATTTCCGCATATCCGAGAGTTCCGCCGCGAAGCGTTGTCACCGACCTCTTTAACCCTAAACCCTGTGCATTGACCCGTAGGCAGGAAGATTTTCTTTATTTTTTCATTTTGAATATTATAATATTAAAAGAATATCTACGACGAGTATAGCGTGCGCTCTTACCAATGCGACGGCCAAAAATTTTCGATATTATCTATTCTTTAAATACCTCCGTGCGATAAACATTAAAGAAAATGCGTCTGTAATTGATTGAATTTTCTAGGTACATTGATTAACTACAATATACAAATTATTTAAATTATATATTATAACCGTAATTCAATTTAAAGAGATTAATGCTTGCTTTTATTCTTCAACGATGGAAATAAATATAATTTGAATATTATAATCCGGATCTAAGACTATTATATTAAAAAATGTATTTTTTGTAATCGGTTTAAAAACCTTTTGCTTGACGTATTCTTAACAAAAGTTGTAAAACTATATGCAACAACAATTACAGAAATAGTAATTTTAATTAAACTGATATTTGTAAAGTATTAATACAATACTTAATATAATACTTTAAAAATAGATTATAAAAAACAGTAAATTAATCAATTTATTTTTATTTAATCGTAGAGATGTATACATAAAAATATAATTAAATTTATTTCAGATAATAATTAATTTTATTATATTTATATGCATTTAAATTATAGCATAATTATTAATAAATTATCAACCTCTAATAATACTTTTTTATTTAAATATATAAGTAATATATATATATATATTTTTTTTTAATCAAAATATTTATATAAATTCGATAAAAAAATGGATAACTTAAATAAACTTCGATTGTTGTTCTACATTATATATTTTTATTTGGTATATTTATGTGTTTTTAAGTATAAAATAATATTTTATCTTATTTAAATCATGAAAATTTAATGAATTATAGACGCATTTTAAAATCTATATGATATTTATAAATTACAAATAAAATAAGGTAAAATTTCCATTAACTTCATTCGATGATTACATACGTATTAAATGGCACTCATCAAAAAAAAAAAAAAAATTTAAATTACATTATATTGATTATATTTGGTATAATATTTCGAACTTTCCATAAATATTTAAAGGATTTTAATAGTCATTTTTCATATTATTGAAATTTGTATAATAGCTTTCGCATTACACCGATAGTAAACTATTAATGCTACAAAACAAGTTATTACTTTCATTCAAAGTAATGTAATGGAAATTTTATTCATATCATATTTAAATAAAAAAGATAAAGAGAAAATAAAGAAATATTTATACTGAAAAAATAGACCAGTGAGAAAGAGTATTGTACTCGAATGTAGATTTCATATATAAAATACGGATTTCTTAATTATTTTGAAATAATTTATGGGTTATTTTAATAGTTAAAGTATATTATATATTTAATTACTAATTTTAATTTGATCCTTAATTAATTTTATATGGACTTCAAATTTCTTAAATTAATTCTATCTACTAAAATTCATAATTAAAATTAACATTTTATTTTGTACAATATAAAAAAAATATATTCAATTATAGCAAAATATAATTAATTAAACTATACATTTAAAATTACTATAAATTTTAAAAAATACTAATTTTTTGCAGTGATTTTATTTGCAATGCTATAGTTTTTATATTTAATTTTTGTTGAGATAAAATATGTACTCATTATTATTGTATCCTATTCAAAATAGTTTTTTACTCACAAATATATATTGAAACCTATTTAAAATACGGTTTGATCTTAATATTAATCAATTAAAGGGGAATTGGGAAATTGTATTTCTAAATTATTGATATTTATTATTTATCAGTATTTAAATTTGCAAAAGCTTTAATGAATAGTTCATTGTATTTGCTGAACACCACATATAAATTTTTTTGAAATTACAAACCTTGTTACTTCAGTAGTCTATAGTTTGGGTAATATTTTTAATGCTTCGTATATATATCTATATGTAGTTTTAAATAACAGGAGTACGTGTTATAATACGTAAAAATAAAAAAGTACTTTAGAAATTCGATTTGACAATGACATAATGGTAGATATAAACAAAATAATTTGCCATTAATGAGAAATAATTCTCTTTGATACAATTATGAATAAAAATTTAATAGTAACGAGGAGCATATGTTTTAGTTTATAAAATTATATTGCAATAGATAGATACCTTTACTGCAGAGAAAACATCAAATCCAGGACTTCCAAGCTCTCCTTTTTGTCCTTTATCTCCTTGTCGACCCTAGAATATAACATTACTTATTAAAATCAATTATATACGAATAAAACAGTATATAATTCTCATTTGTTTCCTACCAATTATTTAATTAATCTATATGTTTACAGTATAAAAAACATTACGTCATAATTTTCATTAAAATAGGACAAAAATTTAAAAAATTTTGTTGTTGTTCCACTCATATAATATTAAGCAGTAAATAATTAAATAGTTACTAAAAACAGAACTATTAATAAGTATCAATAAATATTCTCAACATTTTTGCCATTAATATTGGTCAGAGTAATTTTATGCTATTTTATTTATTTTCAGTATTCAACTACATCACTATTTAAAAATTTAAAAAATATGTTATTATATATTACAGAAATGTTTTTCATTCAATCAGATAATTATCAAATAATTTGCATTTGAAATTCACTGAAATTACTACTCAATAATTTCTCAATTAAAGTATTTTTTAGTCAAAAAGATATCAAAAGTGTGCAATATTTTAGTATTTGTTGTCATTATACAATGTTTTCTTTATTCTTATATATACATATTTGTTTGTATTAATATAGATGTGAAATTTTTTATTATATTTAAAAAATGTTGCTATTGATACTTAAAAAAATAGATTTTCTTTTTAAATTTTTAAAATTTTAATTAAAAAAATGATTTCTTGTCGTCAATAAAAATTCTTTAATCTCTTATTTATTAAATAAATAATTGAACAAATAAAATATAATTAAATATTATTATATTTTAGTGAACGAAAAATTTGTATATAAAAATTTATTTATAATTTTATTAGATAATGTAATAATCTAGAAGTTCAGGTAATTATTATATAGAGCTACATATATATACACAAGCTTTTACAAATCAGAAGTGACAATAAATATGTGATATCTGCCTCTCTTAAAATAAAATTGTTCTAAATATACAAACACTTACCGCATCTCCTTTCGGTCCATCTAATCCAATGGGACCCTAAAATGGACAAAGAATGTTTATACTGTAATTTAGAACTTTTAGCGAGTGATAGCAAAGTTGAAGGAATTAAAAAATATAATTATTGAATATGAAAACATTGATCAAGGATGTTAATAAACAAGAAATGAAATACAGAACAAATAAAAAGTTTCAAATAAAAGTACGGAACTGTGTAAAATTGCTTCCAAATACTAGTTCTTATATTACTTGCTCACTAGTTACTCATGCTTACTAATACTTACGTATTATTAATATATTACTGAAACTACTTTAATGTAATAAATTATATTCATAGCTTTCAATTTAGGATTAACAATTAAATTACATACCAAATATTATTTTTATATTATTAGATTTTGCTAATATAAATAAAATGTTACAATAGTCAACAGTTATACGAGTATGAATATCATTCTATGAATTACTTTGTTGTTAGAACCAATAGCATAGAAAAATTCCAATATTCTTGAGTTTATACAATTGTGACAGTGCATTGACAATGCAAGACAAAAAATGTTTTTTATAAATAATACACAATGATACAGTATATTTATCATGCTATGTATGTGCTTATTATAGAATGAAAAAATATTTTACTAGAATAAAGTTCTACAATTTTTTAGTATGTATATTGACATAAAAAATTTGTTTAATTTGACTTGACTTTTTTAATTTTATTCTAATTAAATTATTATGAATTATTTTGTTTCTGTTTTATATTTAATACTTTAAAGCTACATTATTCAGTTTTGTTAAAAATAATTTTGTTTTTTTATTATTAGCCTTATATTATAAAATAATATTTTAGATAATATAAGATTTGTAAAAGATAACTTACGTTTATATAGATTTAAGTTTTTTGCTTTAATTGTATAATTTATATTATTTGATTTCAGTTTGAATAAAGTTACCTTTGTTGTTCAATTTTAAATTTATTAGTTTTAAATTCTATTATTTTAAGATCTTCTAGTTGAAAATATGACTTTTGTGCTAATATATAGTATTGGGTGTTATGAATTGTTATTTATACTGTGATTTTCAAAATTGTTTGTAAATTTGTTTATAATAAAATTAAAATATTAAAAGAATAATAATTTTCTTAAATGCACAATAAATTTTTATTTTCACTTTATTTGAAATCTATTGTCATAATTAAACACTTTTAATAATATTTTCAATGTTTTACAACGAGACATGAAATACAAAATTCAAGTAAATTTTTAGTATATATCTTATAAAATACTGGTTTTGTACCGAAAAGTTATATATATAAATATTAAAAATTAAGAATTTTGTAGCATAACATCTTAAAACTGATTCATAATTATTAATTTTATTTATCCTACTTTAGTAATACATTCAATTCTTCTATACCGTAAAGCAGATGATCTTATTCTATATTTATAGCTATATATTTAATAACTAAATTAAAAATAATTGTTATATTATATAGTCCTTATTTTAAATAAAAATAAAATGTAACTATTTGAATTTACTTAGAGATACAAGTAAATAATATCAATATTTATAATAATAATGTTATTATAAATAATGTTATTATAGTATTAAATTGTTGTTTATAATTATAAAAGAAGTAAATATCATTAGCGTTGCATATAAAACATAACTAATTAAATTCAATACATAATGTAATCGATTAAGTAATTTTTAAAAAGTATTTCCTGTGTGCAGTTACGCACGTATATATTATGAATAAAGTAACGACTAAAAAAGACAAAAAAGTTAGTTAGAATAGGGATAATAACAGCAGCAACTACAGTATCAGATTTACCGAAAAGATCTTTAAAAAAAATTAGAATAAATGTTATTGAGCAGAAGCGGTACCTTCCGTAGTTTCCTAATATGTCAACGCGTATGTTCAGTTACTGCGAAGTATTAATTTAATTAGTATCTCGAATAGGTGGTTGTTAGATAACCGAAGGCTACGAAATTTTATGTTTACTTGAAACATAATTGTATAGATATGCTGTCATATTTTAATCAGTAAAAGTATATGGATTCCATTTTCAACCTTCTTCTTTGTAAAATGCAACTCATACCAATTTATTTACAGCATCCTTAAAGAAAATCTTTTTGTCTCTTTCTAAAATCAAATCTTCTAGGAGTATATTTTTTTAAACTCATAAATTATTGACATTGATTATTTTAATTTTTATTTTAATTGTTATTTTAATGTTTATGTATCCACTACATAGCTTTCGCGGGTGATAAGTGTAATTACACAAGCACTTTGCTACTATCCTTCTTGCTGTTTGATTCAGGTAGTCTATGAATTCAACGGTCAAAACTCCACTAATATTAGTCATTCCTCCATGCTTCTTTATCATATATACATTAGGGGCCTGTCCACCATAGTGCATGGTCTTTTAGCTGGGAGCTAGGTATTTCCCTCGAGGCACAATCTGCTGGATTTGAGATACCTGGGATATAGCTCCACTCAGTGTCTGGATTTAATTCTTAGATCTTTTTCACTCGACTTTTCACATAGTCTTTCCAACGTGATGCATGGGATGACACCTGTTCGAGAATCATGCAGTTTCTCGACTCGCGATACTACCTCTTTGTTTTGTAAATTCTTTTCATGCATTCAGTACGTTTATGATTGCCAGATGTGTCCCAAAATTTGACGAATATTCTTTAAATATACATGGAATATATTTTCGTTCTTTTTTATGACCATTTAACGAGCATGTTTACTCGGACTGTGCCTCGAAAATACTTTGAAATAGTAAATATGACCATCACGTGT